>CAUYUJ010014709.1:100000-155000 GCA_963575745.1 Prorocentrum cordatum
TGTTGTGTGTGTTGTTTGTGTGTGATATGTGGATTGTGTGTTGTGTGTTGTGTGTGTTGTGTGTGTTGTGAGTTGCGTGTGGTGTGTGTGTGTGTTGTGTGTTGTGTGTGTTGTGTGGTGTGTGTTGTGTGTGTTGTGTGTGCTGTGTGTGGTGTGTGTTCTGTGTGTGGTGTGTGGTGTGTGTGTGTCGTGTTGTGAGTGGGTTGTGTGTGGTGTGTGGGTTGTGTGTGGTGTGTGCTGTGTGTGGTGTGTGGTGTATATTGTTTGTTGTTTGTGTTGTGTGTGGGCGTGTGTGGTGTGTGTTGTGTGGTGTGTGTGGTGTGTGTTGTGTGTGTTGTGTGTGTCGTGTGTGCTCTGTGTGTGTTGTGTGTTGTGTGTTTTGTGTGTGTGTTGTGTGTGTTGTGTGTTGTGTGTTGTGTGTTGTGTGTGCTGTGTGTGGTGCGTGTTGTGGTGTGTGTGGTGTGTGTGTGGTGTGTGGTGTCTCTGTGTTGTGAATAGTGTGGATTGTGTGTAGTGTGTTGTGTGTTGTGTGTTATGTGTGTGTTGTGTGTTGTGTGTTGTGTGAGTTGTGTGTGTTGTGTGCTGTGTGTGTTGTGTGTCTGTTGTGTGGTGTGTGGTGTGTGTATTGTGTGTGTTGTGTGCTGTGTTGTGTGTGTTGTGTGTGGTGTGTGTGTGTGGTGTGTGCGTTGTTGTGTGTGTGTTGTGTGTGCTGTGTGTGCTGTGGTGTGCTGTGGTGTACGGTGTTGTGTGTGTTGTGTGTGTGTTGTGTGTTGTGTGTTGTGTGTGTTGTGTGTGTTGTGTGTGTGCTGTGTGTGCTGTGTGCGTTGTGTGCTGTGTGTTGTGTGTTGAGTGTGCCGTGTGTTGTATGTGTTGTGTATTGTGTGTTGTGTGGGTTGTGTGCCTTGTGTGTTGTGTATGTTGTGTGTTGTGTGTGTTCTGTGCTGTGTGTGTTGTGTGGTGCGTGTGTAGTGTGTTGTGTGTTGTGTGTTGTGTTGGTTGTGTGGGTTGTGTGTTGTGTGTGTTGTGTGTGTGTTGTGTTGTGTGCGTGTGTGTTGTGTGTGTGTTGTGTGTTGTGTGTGGTGTGTGTTGTGTGCTGTGTGTGTTGTGTGTTGTGTGTGTGATGTGTGTTTGTGTGTTGTGTGTGCTGTGTGTTGTGTGTTGTGTGTGAGGTGTGTCTAGTGTGTTGTGTGTTGTGTGTTGTGTGTTGTGTGTTGTGTGTTGTGTGCGTTTGCGTGTGGGTGTGGGTGTCGGTGTCGGTGTCGGTGTCGGTGCCGGTGTCGGTGTGTGTTGTGTGTGTTGTGTGTGTTGTGTGTGGTGTGTGTTGTGTGTTGTGTGTGTTGTGTGTGCTGTGTGTGTTGCGTGTTGTGGTGTGTGTGGTGTGTGTGGTGTATGGTGTCTGTGTGTTGTGAATAGTGTGTGTTGTGTGTGGTGTGTGTTGTGTGGTGTGTGTTGTGTGTGTGTTGTGTGTTGTGTGAGTTGTGTGTGTTGTGTGCTGTTTGTGTTGTGTGTTTGTTGTGTGTTGTGTGTGGTGTGTGTATTGTGTGTTGTGTGCTGTGTGTTGTGTGTGTTGTGTGTGTGGTGTGTGGTGTGTGCGTTGTTGTGTGTGGGTTGTGTGTGTGTTGTGTGTGTGTGTTGTGTGTGTGCTGTGTGTGGTGTGTGGTGTGTGGTGTTGTGTGTGTTGTGTGTGTTGTGTGTTGTGTGTTGTGTGTGTTGTGTGTGTTGTGTGTGTTGTGTGTGTTGTGTGTTGTGTGTGTTGTGTGTGTGCTGTGTGTGCTGTGTGTTGTGTGTTGAGTGTGCCGTGTGTTGTATGTGTTGTGTATTGTGTGTTGTGTGCCTTGTGTGCCTTGTGTGTTGTGTATGTTGTGTGCTGTGTGTTGTGTGCTGTGTGTGTTGTGTGGTGCGTGTGTTGTGTGTTGTGTGGTGTGCGGGTTGCGTGGGTTGTGTGTGTGTTGTGTGTGTTGTGTGGTGTGCGTGTGTTGTGTGCGTTGTGTGTTGTGTGAGTTGTGTGTGTTGTGTGTGGTGTGTGTTGTGTGTTGTGGGCGATGTGCGTTTTTGTGTTGTGTGTTGTGTCTTGTGTGTTGTGTGTGAGTTGTGCATAGTGTGTTGTGTGTTGTGTGTTGTGTGTTGTGTGTTGTGTGTAGTGTGCGTTTGCGTGTGGGTGTCGGTGTCGGTGTCGGTGTCGGTGTAGGTGTCGGTGTCGGTGTGTGTGTTTCGGTGTGTGTGTGTCGGTGTGTGTGTGTGTTTTTGCGTGTGCGCGTGCGCGTTTCGGATTATTGTCTGCTTGCCCTGGTCCCCTCCTCCCCCGCAGAAGTTCTTCATGCTCCTCCTCTTCTCGGGCTGTCCTAGCGGGGGCCCGTGGGAGCAGAGGGGCTACCGCTACCACTGCAGCTGGTCTCGACTACACCACTGGGCACTCCCCCTGGGTGCGCACGAAAGGCCGGCTAAACACCGATGTCGAAGATGAACAAATTGCGGAAGAGAAGGAGGAGGAGGAGGAACAGGAGGAGAAGGAGGACGAGGAGGAGGAGTCTGGCCGTGAGCTCGTGGCGAGAAGGTTCGTGTCAGCCACGTTGGACCAGTAGAGGAACCCCGCTGGGCAGGACGCTAGTGATTAGCTGCCCTCCCTGCCCAACCGCGATCTGGGGGCGTGTTCGTGCACCCCTGGATGTCGGTCGGCAGGCAAGACAGCTGCTTCTATGTGTCCACGCTTGTTTCTCTTTTCTTTGCGTGGCAGGTTGTGCCTGTACGACCTGTCGCCCACCCAGAAGCCCAGAAGCCCACGAGGAGGAGCACGAGAGGAGGAGGAGGAGGAGGGGGAGGAGGAGGAGGAGGAGGAGGAGGAGGGGGAAGAGGAGGAGGAGGAGGAGGAGGAGGAGGAGGGGGAGGAGGAGGAGGAGGGGAAGAGGAGGAGGAGGAGGGGGAAGAGGAGAGGAGGAGGAGGAGGAGGAGGAGGGAGGAGGAGGAGGAGGGGAGGAGAGGAGAGGAGGAGCAGGAGGAGGAGGAGGAGGAGGAGCAGGAGGACAAGAAGGAGGACCATCGCATGCGAATGAGGAAGGCTAGGGTTAGGCCGACCCGACCCTAACCGAAACCTGAGGGTTACATCCGCTCTCCCCTTACGCTCGCGTTCGTCCCTACGTCGCCCCTCCTTCCTTGAGGAGCTGGGCCGCAGGGATGGGCAGGGACAGTCGGGAGCGGGCCTTCATACTACTCTTGGGATGACGGCCGCTTGCCAGGAGGGACCACGCACCTTGGGAGGACTTGCTTTGGAAGCGCTCCTTGCATTCACCTTTGAGTCCTTTGAGGTTGCTTTCGCTGTAGCGGCCGCACCTCTTACAAACGACTAGGAAGGACTCGACATCAAGGTAATCACGTATCATTAAATGGTGCTTCTGGGGGTCCCGAATTAATTTTGACAGCATGACTGAATTACTTGGGCATTCTTCACGCATGCGGGTCTTGCGAGTGCTGTCCGTGCGGGCGCGGGTACGACACGCTAGGCACAGCCAGTGACTAGTAAGCCATGCCCACTGATGTCTGGCCACGCCCTGTGGGTTACGGCACGCACGAGCACGCCGAGGACGACCCCCAGGGGGCGGGGGTGGTGCAGTCCACTGGCTGACTGCTCCCGCGGCCCCAACTGGGGGGTTGAGACTCTGGGCGGGCTTCTCGTAGGCCTGCTTGCCCGACTTCGGAGCGAGTGGGGCCCACAAGGAAAGCGCCTCAGCAGCATACTTCACAAGCCTCTGAACTTGGCTACGGCATTCTTTATAATGCTCGATTTCTCTCTGGGACGGGGCGGGGATTCTGGCGGCCGCTTGGTTGCCCACCTTGTCCGCCCAGTCATTTCCTTTGGCAACAAACCAGTCCCTCGAGCCGACCACCAGGGACGACAGATCCTGGTGGGCCTTTACTTTCCCGGTCTCGAGGGACGCAAAGCAGCTTTGGGTCCTGGCCAGAACGGAAACTCCTGCGTACATTTCCTTACGTGAGACTTCGGCGCTCTGGTGCACCGAGAGGATACCCTTGAAATCCGTCCACGCTTTGGTGACTCTGGGGCAGGACGTAGCAACTAGAAACCCCAGGTGTTCGGCAGCGGGCGACGTGGGGGGGAGGCTGGCCCCCACAGGGCTTACGAGACTGGCAACCAGGTCGCCGTCCTCGTCGATTTTGACCACGGACCAGGCGGGGGCATCGTACACCGCGGGCCCAGGTTTCAAAACACTGCCATCATGGAAAACTTCACCTTGCATGGCCACCTCCTTGGGCAGCCCATCTCGAGACCAATATACAGCCTGATCTAGTCCTAAACCAGGGGGCCTCAGAGCTATGGGTTCAGGTCGGAGTTGAAATCCTAACACATATGGAAATCCTCTTTTCGGGTCCTTGAACTCCTCGATATCTGCTTCACTTAATATTTCCTCTCTCAGGTTGCGGGTCTGCGGGCACTCGAGGAGCCTGTGGGGGATGGAGTCCACGGGGCCCTTACACAGCTCGCATTCGACTTCATTATGATAGCCTGCCTCGGCCATCTTTTCTTTGGTCCAAATGCACTGGCAGCTATATGAAAGCAGCGTCTTCCTTTTATAGGCCAGCACTGTACTATCCTGCAGCGCGTGCTGCATGACCGACGGGTCGAGGGGCTCGTCGAAACCGAGCTTCTGCTCCGCCTTCACGTCTAATTGCAACTGCCACTGGGATTGAAACAGCTTCTTGATGAAGGCAGGGGAGGTAGTGATGAGTGGGTAGTCCTGGCCTTGCGAGTCTCGAAAGACGAGCGGGTCGGGCATGGACCACCCCAGACTGCTCAGGCTGAGCATCGTGGCCCCTAAGGGCCCTCGGATCTGGTACCACTTCGTATGGGGGCTTGTGGAGGACCTGGAGGGCTTGTTCACGGAGTCCCACCAGAGAAAAGCCGATCGTACCAGGATAATGAGCAACTCTCCAGATCAGGTTGGCCCAATAACAGGCCGGCCCCAGGGCAGCACTCCACGTCGGGCCCCCCAATATCGATAATGCCAGGGACCTGGATCTTGTAGCACAGCGGGGCCCTACAATCTTGAGGTAGAGGGACTGGGCTTCATGCAACTCAGGGTTCTTGGTGAGGCCGACGACCTCGGCGCCATAGTGGGCGGCTGCTTTCAAACCTGTCGGGTAAATCTTCCGCATATTTGCACCTGCTCGCCTAATCTGGGCCATGCGGTGGAGTCGACGTTTCATCTTGGAGGTTCGCTTCGCCAGAGTTTTGCGGGCCTTCTTCGAGACCTTATTGCCCATGGTGAAATCGGCTCCGAGGTTTGGCGCAGACTGTGCTTGGTTGACTCCCTCTGGTCCACTGTACTTACCTAGAGCTTTGGCCAGGCGATGCTGTAGTGCAGCGGACGAGCCCAGCACCGCAGCCTTGTGCAAGGCGACCGAGCAGTCGAGGTCCTCCTCGATTAAATCTAGCATGCTGTCGGAGGCCTGCGCCAGGTCCGACACCAACAGGCGAACGCTTGTGTTGTTGCTTGTCAACATGAAATCATCTATGAAGATTGAGGGGTCCACGGTGGGGAATTTCGGAACCCAGGAGTCCATAGGGGGAACCGTATAGACAAAGTTCATCTTAAGTCGGGCCTGTCCCTTTACAGGGGGGAAAAAACACTTTTGATCCGCGGGTCGAGAGCGCACCTCTTCTGGTCGAAGCTGACCGGGCCGCGCGAAGCTTGAATTGGGCAGAGAAGAGGAGGGAGGAAGCGGCGGAGCCTCAGAGCGAGGCCGAGAGGAGGCATAGCCTCGGATACAGGCGGTGCCGATGCCGAAGTGCTTGCAAAGGGACGCCTGGCGGGGAAAAAGCACACAGACACAAGTCATCTCAAGTCGGGCCTGTCCCTCTACAACGGGAAAAATCAGAAATAGTGAAAAGATAGTCTGGGGACTATTGTTCGAGCATTTTTTGACCCTGTAGAGCATTTGTGGAGTATGTTTTATGCTTCGTCGAAAATCCCCCTGTGGGTGGACCCGCCCGACTTAAGATTAATCGTCGATCCCCCGAAAATATTGGAAAATATGGGAAGTGTGGGGGGCAGACGGAAACACCGAAATATTGGAAATATGGGGAAACCTGTTATCCGCAAGGGCTTCGCCCCATGCCGCCGGCCCCCTTTTCTCGGATAGTGGGAGATGCAAAAGCTAGGCCAAATCATGAGGTCTGGGCGCCGCCGTGAAGCAGTGTCGGGACCTGTTTGTTTTTCGACCCTGACCATACGGATCTGCGTGAGGGGTGCCGCCGGATTTCAGAAATGTGGCAAATCCCCTGACCCTACGGATCTGCGTGAGGGGTGCCGCCGGATTTCAGAAATGTGGTAAATCCCCTTTGTTTTTGTATCCTGACCCTGCCGATCTGCGTGAGGGGTGCCGCCGAATTTCAGAAATGTGACAAATCCCGTTTGTTTTTGGACCCTGACCCTGCCGATCTGCATGAGGGGTGCCGCCGAATTTTAGAAATGTGGCAACTCCACTTTGTTTTTGGATCCTGACCCCGCCGATCTGCGTCAGGGGTGCCGCCGAATTTCAAAAATGTGGCAAATCCCCTTTGTTTTTGCACCCTGACCCCGCCGATCTGCGTGAGGGGTGCCACCGAATGTCAGAAATTTGCAAATCCCTTTTGTTTTTGGACCATGACCCCGCCGATCTGTGTGAGGGGTGCCAGCAAATTTCAGAAATGTGGCAAGTCCAATGTGTTTTTGGACCCTGACCCCGCCGATCTGCGTGAGGGGTGCCGCCGGATTTCAGAAATGTAGCAAATCCCTTATGTTTTTGGACCCTGACCCCGCCGATCTGCGTGAGGGGTGTAAATGTTTACCCACCCCAGCAATTCATACAATACGCTCAGGGCGTAGGACAAATGCCATTTTGGGGCCTCCCCCCCTCGCGCGGTCCACCAACAAGGAACAGTAAGCAGCGAGAAGTCAACAAGGAACAGTAAGCAGCAAGAAGCAGAACTGTAACAGTGGAAACTGGAAGCTGCAACTGGTACAGGAAACTGCGAAGCTTCGGCCTACAGGCTGGTGGCCCAACAAGGGGGCCGGCGGATTTGTGTGTATTTCATTTGTGTGTCCCGAGAAACGTCCGGAAAACATATGTCTGTTTCGATATAATTTGTCGTAGGTCCCCCGCGGCGGATCCAGGCCATTTGCGAGTGGTCACTTTGCGAGTAGTGGAACGCGCTCGTCTGATAGGGAGGGGGGGCTCCGCGCAGATCGACGAGATCCGCGCGGGCTTCTGGAAGTTCGTGTTTGTGCCGTTTTTGTTTGCCTCCAGGATGGCTAGCAGCAAATAAGTGCTTGAACATGTGAAGAGTAAATCAACATGTGGTCGTTTTTTATTCGTTGCTTTGCCGATCGGCGCGGGCCCCCCAACCCCCCCCCTTCCCCCCCTTCCCCCATGGAGTAGATCCTGGCTGTTTTTGGGCGCCTGTTTCGAGCGGGTAAAGCCTCCCCCAGAGGCCGCACTCTTCCAAACAGCCGCACGAAGCAGAGGTCTGGAGCCAGACCCCACCCCCTCCCCCCCCCCTCCGCCCGATGTCGAAACGCCGAAGAAAAAACGTTCACCATCCTCCAGGATGGTTCAAGCAGGCCCCTTTTGCTAACCCTCGCTTTCGACCACGCCACCGACCCTTCGAATAGTGGATCGACTACAGAATTGATTTACCCCGAAATTCATTTCTTCATCGAAGCTACTAAAATTATGTAGAATGCTCGGTAGATCTACGTAGCATCCTACGATTTTCTCGCAGATTCAACGGGAAATCAATTCAGGGGTAAATCAATTCTGTAGTCGACCTCCTACTCGAACCCTGGCCGACCAGCGCGGCGCACAGATTTGCTGGCGGGGCTGGCCTGCCGGGCTTGTTTCACGGGCGGCGCCCCGTCGACCTGTCGGCCAAGCGGCACGAAGAGGACCTCCGCGGCCAACCTCGCCGTGCGGCCGACCTTTTAGCCTGGCCCCAGGCTGGGCGCGTGGCTGGCCGCTGGCCAGCGCACCGCTGCACCGCTGGGGCGTGCGCATTCGCCGCCTGCCGGAGGGAGCCGTCTCTGCAGTTGACCCGCACAGCAAGGAGGGGCAACCTGCCCAAGGGTACCTTTGCATCCTTGCCTCCTCGGTCCATCCTTGGCCACGTCTGTTGGCCCGCGCCCCGCCCGAGAAGCTCGGAAATAGGCGTCCAGGGCCCCTGCATCCGCATCGCGCATCCCCACAGTACGGGTTGACTGTGCACTTGCACCGATCGTGGCCAGGCCTGTCCTCGGCCCAGGGTCGGGGTCGGTATGCCTCCTTGCCTCCCGCGAGACGAGGGTACACACGCCGACAACCGGGCCCGGGACAGGCGCAGCTAGGACCGGTGCGGGCGTGTACGTATGGTTGTCGCCCTCCAGTCTTGCCCGCGGGGAGCCGGTGGACCACACGCTGCGAGTCCTCCGGGTCCTCTGTCTTGCCTTGAGGGTCTTTAGTTTTGCTCCCCACCGCTCCCCCTGGTTCCCTCTGCGGGTGATAAAACTCACGCATTTTTTTCCAATTCTGAGCCCCAGCCGGTCATTCTGAGATCTGACCTGCTTGCGCAGGGCTCACACGAGGTTGCCCCTGAGATCCGACGTTGCGAAAAAGGCGGCAGCACCGTGAGAAATCACGACCAGAGCCCTAGGCCCCCCGCCTTCCTGCAGCGCTTTTCAGACCAGATCCTCATGTGAGGATCCCGGGGCCGGAAGTTGGCTGAACATGCCCGGTGAAAGAATCGCAACGCCCCGACCTCAGTCCTCCGACTTGACCTACAGTATCGGTTGACCGATTCCTATCCACGTGCCCATCCCCCTGCCCACCACCCTTGGCATCGCTCGGACGGGTGTGCACTTTTCCTTCGGCGAGGGCCGTCGAGGAGCATCCTTTGATCCTTCGGCGAAAAAGCCACGCGCGAAACCGAAAAAAAGCACAGGGGATGGACGTCCGAGCGATGGCGAGCACCCCACCACCCCAGTTGGGGATAGCCCCCTCGAACCCTCCAGGGAGCAGCCTGCATCCCCGTCGGCCAGTGGGGCCCGGGGATCGGTCAGACGATGCTCCGCAGGGGAAGGGCTCGCGCGCAGCCGCCCGCACGCACACTCCCCCTCGGGGCGCCCGAAGGGTGCGTTCTGCCCGCCAGCGCTGTGTCCCCCGCTCCCTGTCTTCTGCCCCATTGACAGTCAAGACGCCGAAAGAAGGAACGGTTTGGGTTCGGCAGGGGCTCGATGTTCTGTAGGTGCCTCCGGTGCTTCTCCTCTTGCCCTCCCGGGGCACGGAGGCGCGCACAAGGCCAAGAAGGGGCTTCGTTCCTTGTTTAGCGCTCCTTCGTTCAGCGGCCCGTCTGTGGTGCTCCCAGAGAGGGTCGGAGCAGATGGGGTCGGAGGATCGCACCGCATCGCAGATGCATCGGCGATGTGGCTCGATGCGGAGATCGATTTGCTTCACGTCGACGTCGCCGATGCGTGGCCCACGTCGACGATGCATCGTCGATGTATCGGCGATGCGGCTCCTGTGTCTTACCTCTTCCCTGCTGGAGGTAAGCCCATCACATGAGAAGCGCACTGCAAATGTGTCAGGAGTGGATTAGGGTTAGAGTTAGGGTTAGGGTCAGAAATGAAGCAGCTTCAGGGCATCCTGAATGGCCCAGTGGGGTCCTTGGGATGCGGCCCTGTGTCGGCGGCGGGGGCGTCCGCGGGCGCCCAGGAGCTCATACCCTGGGCCTTCCAGATTCGATGGTCCTCAGGACGCGTGTTCGCCCAGTGTGTGTGTGTGCGCGTGTGTGCATGTGTGTAGTGTGTGTAGTGTGTGTAGTGTGTGTGTAGTGTGTGTGTGTGTGTGTGTGTGTGTGTGTGTGTGTGTGTGTGTGTGTGTGTGTGTGTGTGTGTGTGTGTGTGTGTGTGTGTGTGTGTGTGTGTGTGTGTGTGTGTGTGTGTGTGTGTGTGTGTGTGTGTGTGTGTGTGTGTGGTGTGTGTGTGTGTGTGTGTGTGTGTGTGTGTGTGTGTGTGTGCGTGCGTGCGTGCGTGCGTGCGTGCGTGCGTGCGTGCGTGCGTGCGTGCGTGCGTGCGTGCGTGCGTGTGTCGTGCGTGCGTGCGTGCGTGCGTGCGTGCGTGCGTGCGTGCGTGCGTGCGTGCGTGCGTGCGTGCGTGCGTGCGTGCGTGCGTGCGTGCGTGCGTGCGTGCGTGCGTGCGTGCGTGCGTGCGTGCGTGCGTGCGTGCGTGCGTGCGTGCGTGCGTGCGTGCGTGCGTGCGTGCGTGCGTGCGTGCGTGCGTGCGTGCGTGCGTGCGTGCGTGCGTGCGTGCGTGCGTGCGTGCGTGCGTGCGTGCGTGCGTGCGTGCGTGCGTGCGTGCGTGCGTGCGTGCGTGCGTGCGTGCGTGCGTGCTGCCCCGTGCAGCTCAGCCCGCGACACGCAGCCCGTTCCCCTCCCTCTGGACCGCCTGCGGCGCAAGGAAGCTTGGCATCGCTCGGACGGGTGCCCTTTTCCTTCGGCGAAGCGGTCGCTCGCTCGGACGGGCGCTCGCTCGATTCGATTCCGACTCCAAGCCGACGCGGTCAGATGCGATACACGTTCCGGTCCGATCCGAGTTCCCGATTCGATGCTGACTGTGTCTGACCCCAGGGGTTCACGTGGCTGCACGCATTCTTCCAATTCTGAGCCCCAGCCGGTCATTCTGAGATCTGACCTGCTTGCGCAGGGCTCACACGAGGTTGCCCCTGAGATCCGACGTTGCGAAAAAGGCGGCAGCACCGTGAGAAATCACGACCAGAGCCCTAGGCCCCCCGCCTTCCTGCAGCGCTTTTCAGACCAGATCCTCATGTGAGGATCCCGGGGCCCGAAGTTGGCTGAAAGTGCCCGGTGAAAGAATCGCAACGCCCCGACCTCAGTCCTCCGACTTGACCTACAGTATCGGTTGACCGATTCCTATCCACGTGCCCATCCCCCTGCCCACCACCCTTGGCATCGCTCGGACGGGGGTGCACTTTTCCTTCGGCGAGGGCCGTCGAGGAGCATCCTTTGATCCTTCGGCGAAAAAGCCACGCGCGAAACCGAAAAAAAGCACAGGGGATGGACGTCCGAGCGATGGCCAGGAAGGGCCATGGTGGACCAGCACACCGTGGCGCCAACACGCATGCCGAGGATCCTCGACAGGTGGGGTGCGAGCAGACGGGGCGGGAGGCTCGCGCCGCGTCGCCAGTGCGTCGGCGATGCGGCCGGACGTGGAGCTCGAGCTCCTCCACGCCGACGGCGCCAGTGCATCGCCGACGTCGCCAGCGCGTCGGCGATGTGGCACGATCCTCCGACCCCATCTGCTCGGACCTCGTCTGGGTGACATCGATGCATGTCGGCCACGCGCAGGGAGGGCCCCGAGGCACACACGCTGCGCAAGTTCTGTGAGCACGCTGAGTTGCAGGGCAGAGCCAGCATCATTCGAGGGGTCACTTGGGTGGCTTTCCGATAGGGGCTCCCCGGGAATTCATACATACCAGTCTCCTGGCAGTCTCGGAGGCCATTTTTGGCGGAAAGGCCCGACATCCATAGACGCGCGAACGGTGTGTTGGTTAACGGCGATGTAGGAAACCCAATTGTAGAAAGGCGTGATCCGTGGCCAAACCAATTGTAGGAACGCGTGGTTCGTGCTTTCCTACATCTCGCTGTGTCGTTGTCGCTCGACACATTCGCGTATCCGAGAAATGTAGGAAACGGTGCTTCGTGCTTTCCTGCATCTTGTTCTGGGTGAAATCGGTGTCACGAACCATATTCCCAACCGCACCGTCAACCAAGCACGCCGTGGGCGCGGCCTCGGGACATGTGAGTTCGGACTCCCCTTTCTTGGGGCCTCTTGGTGGCCTCTGGGGCCCTCGAGGAGGGGGGGGGGGGCCTCTCCCCGTGCCGTACCGGGGGCCTTCGTGGGCCGTGTCCGGGCCGTCCCGGGGGCCTTCTGGGCTGTCCGGGGCCGATGCTGCAGCTTCTGGGCCGCCTGCGGCAATCGGAAGCTCGAGAGAGTGCGTTTCTTTATGGCTTGGGGCATGTCAGTCAGTCAGAAGCCTTGCACCAGACGGTGCGCAAGCAGAGATGGGAAAAATGCACTACATGTACCAAGATCGCACGGCCGACGCCCAAGCTCGCGCTGCACCGCCCTCCAGGCGGAAGTAATCGGCAAGGCGAGCGGCGGAGCCGGCCACACGCAAACAATTGTTCATCACCATGTTGCCCCAATTCTGTCGGTCACCACCCACCAAACCACCCCAACCCAACCCGAAGGCCTCAACTTGCCCTCCATTTCCAGTGGGGGGGGATCGGGGAACGTCGAAAAAACACATGGTCCCCATACCCCCCCAACCCGAAATTCGGGTCAAATTCGTGCCTTCGGGTTGAGTTGGGGTGGTCTGGTAGGTAGTCAGTCGGTGTCGGCCTCTCTTCCGAGGGCACGATGGGCACCACCGCCCCCGGCCCCCCCCCTCCCCCCCCCTATCCCGTAACGCCCCTCCCCGAGTGCGCTCCGGGCACTGCCGCCGTGCGCACGGCGGGGGGGGGACTGCCGCCCACCCCCACCCCCCCTACAATGCCCCCCATCGCCGAGAATGAAGAAACGCGCTCCAGTCGGAAGCTCCGAAACGGGTCCAACGTCAAAATCCTTCGAACGCCAATGTAATCTCATGAATTGTGCCTCTGGCAGCTCTCTTGGGACTGTCTGGGACCACCTTGGGGCACCGAGGCCTCCTGGGGAACGTCCTCGGGCCATCTTTGGAGCCTCCCGCGGCCACTGCGCCTGGTTCCTGGCCCCTCTTGAAGCTCCCTTGGGGTCCTTTGGGGCGGTCCTAGGGCGATTTCGAAGGCTGGACCGCCCCCAGGAGTTTGGCATCCGTGACCGGGCGACCCGGGGCCCCAAAATGCCGCCACGCTTTCGCGAATTAGCAGAATCAGAAATAGCCACTTGAGATCTCAGCACTCCTTTGGCTCATTGAGCCGGCGAAATTACACACGAACGCGCGCATACAAGTAGGTATTGTTCTGATGGTGCACGCACGGGGGGACGTTTACTTTTGTTTCGAAAGGGGCTCGATGCCCTTTAGGCCCTTCCTTCCATGGGTCTTCTTTGGAAATTCCCCGTGAATCTGGGCGCAACTGAAGCCCAAAATAGGCTTCGCTGTTGATTAAACGGTCCCTGTGTTCCCCGATGTCCTCGATTACTTGGCGTTCGATGGCGTCGGGTACTGTTATCTTCTGCCAGCGTGCATGTGTTTCCATCGAGTTTGCGTGTCAAGGTAGCAACGGAATGATGCGCCGTTTACTTACTTGGGCGGTGGTGGACGCCATTGTGGACGCATTCATGCTACAGTCAAGACGCTGAGAGAGGTACAGCTTTAGGCTCAGGAGGGATTCGGATTCTCGGGCCGTTCCTCAGACTGCGAAGGCCTTGCGGCCGGTGCCGCCGATCTTGAAGGCGGGGCCTCCCCCGGGACCCCCGCTGGCGACCCCCCCCAGATCCCGCTGAGACCCCGGGCGGGCGCAATCCCGTTCTGACCCAGGACCCCTTCCCCCCCCTCCTCCTCCTCCTCCTCCTCCTCCTCCTCCTCCTCCTCCTCCTCCTCCTCCTCCTCCTCCTTCCTCCTCCTCCTCCTCCTCCTCCTCCTCCTCCTCCTCCTCCGCCCCCCCCCCCCGACAGGAAAGGGCCCCCCCCCGACACGGAAGGGATAAAGGGAGGGGGCCTCCCTTCGTCTTAACTACGACGCACCCCTCCTTGTTCCTCCATTTCCTTAGGAGTGCCAACGACAACAACGACGACAGCGTCTCCCACATGCCGAAGGGTTGGCGGATTTATGTTGTGGAAATCGTTTGTGGCCTGGACCCCCCGTGGCCAGAAAACCCTTCGCTCCTTATCATGCGTCCCTTACAGATGACAACACGATGGTTGTGATCGATCAAATTTAGTTTGTAGGTTGGCGAACATTTCTTACTCCTCCTACCCACATTGCTGCTTGACACAAGTCCCCAATCCACCGCACCTATCCTCTGTGCCGGGTGGGACGCTGACAGTCACCCGACCATCTATGCCACGTATTTATGAAGTTGGCACACTCCAGTGGGGTGCTTAATGTTATATGCCAGGTGCCCAAGTTCAGGCGCGATTTGCTTCACGATGCCGCGCTTGTTGCCGCAAGTCTGTTGAGAGCTTTTTTGGCCACTGGAACTAAAAGGGCAACGGTCGTCTTGCCGTCGTAGAAGCAGAGGGGTGGGAGGATGCTGCCACCGCAGACACAGAGAGGCGCGCAGCACCTGCGACTCCGTCGGAGGACGGGCTACTGGCGCGGCCCTGCCTGTGCCCTGGTCGCAGTGGCCGCTCGTCGTCGTCGTCCGACGACGACACCGACGACGATGATGACGACGACTACGACCACGACGATGAGGGCCTTGACGACCTCACGACGGCAACGGCAACAACGACGGCGACGACAACGACAATGATTCCGACTGGAGCGCGAGAAATGTCCGCACCATTTGCGGAGGCTTACTGCGCAGCATATCCGAATTTGCGCAGCATATCCGAATCTAGAGGATGGCGAGGGCCGAAGTGAGGACGAAACGACTTGAGAACGATGCGACGAAGACTTGTCGTGCTTGGGGGCAATGGTTCGCCCGCTGCTGGTCTCCAGAGTCTTCCGGAGATTTCGTTCGCATCTGGCGGATCAGTTGCTCGATCCCCGCGCTTCTCCTCCGCCTGGTCCTCTGCGGGCCGTCAGGAGAAAAACCGTCAACAAAAAAAGTGCCAGAGCCCCGCCGCGACCGTCAAGAGCAGCGGTCCGCGACGCAGCTAGACCGGGGCACAAGATCGAGGTCGGCTCGGGGAGGGCACCCTGATGTTCTGCCGCATGAGCTCTTCGGTTTTGATTCCCTCCCCCCTCTTCACGCGGCGGTGAATAGGACTGGTCCTCAAACCTTCTCCTCCTCCTCCTCCTCCTCCTCCTCCTCCTCCTCCTCCTCCTCCCCCCTCCCCCTCCTCCTCCTCCTCCTCCCTCCTCCTCCTCCTCCTCCTCTCCCGCCACCCCACTCCCCCTCCTCCTACTCCTCCTCCTCCTCCTCCTCCTCCTCCTCCTCCTCCTCCTCCTCCTCCTCCTCCGCCTCCTCCTCCTCCTTATTGGGGGGGGTCTGAGTACTACCCTTTGTGGTGGAGATTGTCCCCCGGCATCGGGTCGAGAGCCATGGGGCCCACGGCCTGACGAAGCCGCGACGCCGCACTGTACAGGCGCCCCTTCGGGGTCGCCCGCGCGGGCGCGAGGCTCCAACGGTTCGGCGCGCGTCGCGCGTCGCGGGCCCGCGCGGCGGTCCCTCTCCGAGTGGACGGCGCCAGGGCGCAAGGCTTGGCACCGCTCGGACGTGAGCATGTTTTCTCGGCGAGGCGCCCTAAAGGAGCGTCCTGGATCCTCAAGCAAGAATAAAACACACACGAGACCGAGACAAGCAAAGGAAAGAAGAGAATAGCAAGCACGAGACCGAAAAAAACAGGCACCGGAAGTGGAGGTCCGAGCGACGGCGAGGAAGAGACGCGCGCATCGCAGGGCGCGAGGGCGCGACATCGGGTGACCTAGGGGTGCCCACTCCAGGCCAGAGTCGTCGCCAGCGTCTGGACGAGCGAGGTCCACCTGGTGTAGCGGAGGTCACACGTGCCCAGCAGCAGTGGACGTCAGGTGGCCTCGGGGTGTCCGCTCTGGGCGGGGTCGCTGTCTGGTCGATCCAATGAGGTGGATGGAGCGGAGGGGGCTAGGACTCTAGGCCTCCTAGATGGGGTCGGAGGATCGCGCCGCATCGCCGATGCATCGCCGATGCGGCTCGATGCGGAGCCCGATTTGCTTCACGTCGACGTCGCCGATGCATCGCCCACGTCGACGATTCATCGCCCGTGCATCGCCGATGCATCGTCGATGTATTGGCGATGCGGCGGACCCCATCTAAGAGGCCTCTAAGGACGAGGATAAAACCGCTCCAGAGCGTTCCGAAACGCTCTAAGAACGTGCCGGAGCGCTCTGAGAAGGCCGCGGCACCCGAGACATCCTCCAGAGCCTCGGGACCTCCGGGGTTCTCGACTTTTTTCCTCGCCCGATGTTGTCCTCGTCTTCGCTTCGCCTTAGTGGAGGAGGAGGAGGAGGAGGAGGAGGAGGAGGAGGAGGAGGAGGAGGAGGAGGAGGAGGAGGAAGGGCAGGAAGAGTAGGAGGAGGAGGAGGAGGAGGAGGAAGTGGAGGAAGAGCTAGGAGGAGGGAGAGGAGGAGGAGGGCGGAGGAGGAGGAGGAGGAGAAGGAGGAGGAGGAGGAGGACTCGGCCCAAGCCTGTCAGGCTCGAGTGAGCTAGCGGCATGGGCGAGGTGCCCCGGGGCTGAACCATACGTGTGCAGACTTGAGCGCCGGTCGATACTCGCCTTCTTCGGGACGGTCTTCGCCAGTGAACGCCGGGTGATCTGGCTGCAGGAGTATCCCGCACATGCATTTCTTCACACTTGGGTGGCTGTGCCACTGGTAACGCAATTAGTGCTTCCCTTCGTTTGCAGATGCAGTCACTCAAGGTCAAGTTCTCGGGTGCGCTCTTCGTGTTGCACGTCGAGGCCGCTCTTTCACCTGCAACGGCGAGAGCAGGATGTGCCGGCCATCCGTGCACCGGGCCGTGCAGCACTTTCGCATGGGCGCGGCGGCGGCGTGGCGGATTTTGCCTTCGTGCATGGCTTCTGCATTCGTCCTGTGCTCGGTGCGTTCTCAATCGAGGTACCTCCGGGTCTCTGGAGCCATGGGCTACTGCGCGCTGGCGTTGCAGTCGGAGTCACACTCTCCTGTAGCCACGGAGCAGCAGTCCCATCGGCGATTCCCCGGCGTTCTATTTTGTTTCATCGTGTTCGCATCGTCCGTGCACGCGGACCAATACCTCGGCCTCCACGGGTCTCCCCACTGCACTGCAGGAGGTTCGTCAGCTGTCGTCCGCGTTGTCGGCGGGCGTCCGCAGGATTGGCTTCCCCCGGTCTGCTTGGGCGCGGTCGTGCGCAGGTTCCTGGAAGTCCGGGGGGGCGTCTTGAAACGACGCGAAGATCGGGACAACATCGGATCGGGATAACTCGAAATCTCTGAGAATCGGCGGGCTTGGAGGATGTATTGGGCGCCGCGGCCGCTCCAGAGCGTTCCGGAACGCTCTGAGAGCGCTCGGGAACGCTCTGGAGCGATCTATCCCGATCCTAGCCCTGCTTTACGTCTCGCGTTTGGTCCTTGGGGTGCTGCTCGTCGCGAGTTTGGCGGACTGCCTGCGCGCAGCCTCCCGGAACCACCGCCGCGGCGCGCACACGCCCCGCTTCCTCCGCGCGCCGGCGCACGGCGACGCGCACTTCCCGAGGCGCCCCCATATGGGCAGGCGCGGGCGGCGGCCTGGCCTGCCCTGCCTTCGGGCAGCGAGGGCACGAGGAGGGCGAGCAGGGCGAGGAGGAGGCGGAGGAGGAGGCCCCAGTGCTCTCCCTCCCTCCTTGGCCTTCCAGGGAGCTGTTTTTTAGCACTGGAGGCCTGATAACCTAACAAAAACCCAACGAAACAGCCTAAAACCAAGACGTAGAATAGCTCTGGGATAGGTTTTTAGGTCGGGTGCTATTTTGTTAGCCCTCCTGGAAGGTCAGGGCTGGCCCCCCCCCCCCGCGTCGTCCCCCCGCCGCGTTGCTCTCCCCCGGCCCCTCCCGGGGCAGCCGCCGGGCCCCGCCTCCCCGCTTTGGGGGGGGGTGGGGCCGGGGAGCGGCCTCGGGATCCAGCGCCGAGTCGGCCGTGGGCAGCACCAGCAGCAGCGGGAGGCCCCCCGTCGGGCGGCGTCTGCGGCGGGGCGTCGCCCGCACGCGGCGCCGCCCATCCACGCCGCCCCTACACGGCGTCGCCCATGCACGCCGCCCTCGGGCGCGCCGCGGAGGAAAGGAAGGCCCCCTCCGCGGCCGCGCGCGCGGCGAGCGGGCGGCGCCCTCGACGGCCACACAAGGGGGGGCCGGGGCAGGCGGGGCGGCGCCCGGCCTGCCGGAGGCGTCCCAGAGCAGCCCCAGACCCCCTCGAGTAATGAAAAAATCATGACAGGAGGTTTTTCCTAATTTTCGGCCTCCGGGGGCCCTCACCGGGCCTCGGGGGCGTCAAAAACCGACTCGGGATGCAAAGCCGGTCATGGGGAACGGGTCGGGACCTGTGGGGGTCGACGTAATGAAAAAATCATTACGTCGGGGGTCTGGGGCCTGGGCGTCCTGAGGGGGAGGGGGGCAGAGATAACGAGAAGACAACAAGCCAGAGGAAGCAGAAGAAGCAAGAAAAGAGGAGGAAGGAACAGAAGAAGGAAGAGGGCGAGGACGAAAAGAGGAGGCGAGTGCTAAGAAGGAGGAGGAGGAGGAGGAGGAGGGAGCTGGCCTTCTGAGGAGACGAGTGGAATGCCCCGAAGATTTTCAGGAGGCGGCTTCCTCTGGGGCTGGGGGGGGGTTTTAAGCAAGCCCCCTCTCTCGCACGCCCCCCCCCCCACGCCGTCTCGGAAGGCCGCCCCCCCTCGCGCCAGTCTCCGCGCGCGCGCCGCCGAGAGGAGGAGGACCTGACTGGAACGCAACCGTTTTACAGCCTATGCCCGCTCATCGCCTTTACCCAAAAACATGTTTGGTTATGTTTTTCTAGTTTATGCAACTATACGTATATATATATACATATATATATATATATATATACATTGTGGTGGAAAACAGGGCTTGCTATTTCAAAGCCAGGCGATAACACGATAAGACGGTAAGACGATAAGACGGTATAAGACGATAAGACGATAAGGTGATATAGAGACCCGCCAGGCGATAAGACGAGACCCGCCAGACGATAAGACGATATATGGTCCCGCCAGACGATAAGACGATAAGACGATAAGCCGATAAGAGTTATGGTCTTATCGTCTTATCGTCTTATCGTCTTATCACCCAGAGCTTTAATTATCACCCATGGGCCATAGCTATGTCGTGCTATGCCATTCCACGAGGCTCCGATTGGCTCCCCTCAGGGCTCTCCCGTTTCTGGAGGCCGAGCGCCCCACCTTGGCCTCCGCCCATCAAGGCGCCTTACTTGGGAGCTCGCCTTGGAGGCCCCTCCAAAAAACCGAGCCGGGAAACTGTATCCCCCCCTCACTCCAAACACCGTTTCTGGAAAAGGTGTTTAAGTTAATTGTCGTTCGATCTCTACGATCCTTGGGCTTCTTGGCGGTCCCAGGGTCCTCTTGGGTGCCTCTGGGAGCCCCTCGGGGCCTCGTGGGCATCTCTTACACACCTTCACACCTCGTAAACGGCCCGGGAGGAGGAAGAGGGAGGAGGAGAAGGAGGAGGAGATCCGTTTCGCGTGAGACATCCTCGGGAGCTTGGGCTCCGATATGCCACAACTTCTGATGATCTGGGCAGTCTCGCCTAGGACATCCTCACTACTCCGGGGTTCAAGATACATTTCTCGAAGAGTTATGGCCCGCTTCGCGTGGGACATCCTCGGCATTCTGGGATCCGAGATAATTTGATTTGCCGTTTTCTGGCCACCTTCGCCTGAAACATCCTCGCAACTCTGGATTCCGAGATGCCCTGCCCCCTGGTTGTCCGGCCACTTTCGCCCGTGACATCCTCGCAACCCTGGGTTCCGACACGCCTTGGGCTGAGATGGTCAGGCCACTTTTGCTTGAGACATCCTCGCAACGCTGACCTCGGAGGTGCCCTGCCCTATGGTCGTCTGGCTGCTTTCGCCTGCGACATCCTCCTAACGTCATCGTGGTCATCGTCGTCATCATCATCGTCATCATCATCGTCATCGTGGTCATCGTCGTCATCATCATCAGACGACGAGACGATAAGACGACAAGACTATAATATTGTTTCGTCGTCTTATCGTCTTATCGTCTGGTGTGGCCCTATATCGTCTTATCGTCTTGTCATCTTATCGTCTGGTGTGGCCCTATATCGTAGTTTCGTCTTAGCGTCTTAGCGTCTGCTGCCCCGTCAACGTCTTAGCGTCGTATCGTCTTATCGTCTTATGTCACCTTATCGTCTTATCGTCTTATCGTCTGTGCGAGGTTTAAAGCGCTGATCTCACCCACTCTGTTTATATATATATGTATATTTATGAAAGATACAACAATCATAATACTACTAATAATAATAACAATAATAATAATGGCATTGATACGAATAATCATAATAATGTTATTAACATCCGCCGCTCTGCGGTTGATCGGGAGTTTCTGTATATATATATATATAGAAGAAGGGGCGCGCGCTTCTGGGCGCGAGGGAAACGACCGAGAGAAGAAGGGGCGGCCGCCCCACAGGACCTCTCCATGGTGCCGGAAGCCCATCAGGGCTCCCTCAGGGCCCCTCCCCCAGGGCCGGGGCTCCCTCGCCTGCCCCCTCCCCCTCCTCCTCCTCCTCCTCCTCCTCCTCCTCCTCCTCCTCCTCCTCCTCCTCCTCCTCCTCCTCCTCCGCCTTCGCCCCCGTCGAAGTCGTGTTCCTGCTAAGTGGGCTTATGTTCTGCTAAGTGGGCTCCCGATGTGCTTGATCCTGTTGCCAGCTCCGCCTCCTGCTGCTGGTCCTGTTTTTCTTCTCGTCATCCTCCTCGTCATCCTCCTCCACTTCCTCCTCCTGTCCTCCTCCCCATCCTTCCTCTTGTCACGTCCTACCACTCCCTCCTTCTCTCCTCCTCCTCCTCCTCCTCCTCCTCCTCCTCCTCCTCCCCCTCTTCCTTGTCACCTCCTCCTCCCTCTCCTCCTCTTCCTCCTCCTTCTCCTCCTCCTTCTCCTCCTCCTCCTCCTCTTCCTGCTGAGTGAGCTTCTGGCCTGCTAAATGCGTTTCTTTTGCTTGATCGTGTTGCCAGCCCTGCCTCCTGCTACTGGTGTTGCACAGTGGTTCATGCCAAGTTGCATGGGGAGCTCTGGAAAAATAACTACACCTCCTCCTCCGTGCTCCTCCTTTCCCTCTCTATCTCTATCCCGCATCCCACGCAGTGGAAGCCACTGTCTCATCACATTGCATGGAGTGCCTTTGCGTTGCATTGCATGGCATTGCATTACAACGCATGGCATTGCATTTCTGTTGCGTCACTTCCCATGGCACTGCATATCATTGCGTTGAGAGATCGTCGCAACTCTGGGTTCCGAATTGCCGGGGGCAAGATGGCCTGGCCCATTTCGCCTGATATATCCTCGCAACTCTGGAATCCAAGATGCGACGCGCGAAGTGGTCTGGTCCGTTTCGCCATCTTCGCAATTCTGGGCCCAGATATGCCCCTAACCTGAGTAGGTACAGCCCGCTTCGCCTTAGACATCCTCACGACTCTAGGCTCAGACATGCCGCGCGCGAGGTGATCTGGACAATTCTACTTCAGACATTATCGCCTGAGATGTCCTCCAACTCTGCGAGATGCCGCGCGCGAGGTGGTCTGGTCAATTTAGCCTGAGACATCTTCGCAACTCTGGGCTCCTAGATGCCGCGCGTGAAGAGGTGCGGCCCGGCTCGCCTGATGATCCTCGCAACTCTGGGCTCATATATGTCCTGGTTTGATGTGGTCCGGCCCATTTCGCTTGAGACATCCTCACAACTCTCGGCTCAGATATACCTTTCGCGAGGTGGTCTGGCCCATTTTCGCCAGTGGCATCCTTGCACCTCTGGGATCGGAAATGCTCTGACCTGAGTTGGTCTGATTCGCCCTGGACATCCTCGCAACTCTTGGCCTAGATATGCCCTGACCTGAGTTGGTCCGGCCCAGGTCGCCCGGGGCATGCCCGCAATTCTGGGATCCGAGTTGCCAGGCGCGAGGTGGTCCAGCCAAACTCGCCTAACACGTCCTCGCAACTCTTGGCTCCGAGAGACCGCGTGCGAAGTGGTCCGGCGGATTTTGCATGCGTCGTCTCTGGGCTGCAAGATGTCGCGCGCGGGCTCAGATTTACTCTGACCTACGCTGGTCCAGCCCGGTCCGCCTGATACATCCTTGCAACTCCAGGCTCAGAGATGCCGCGCGCGAGGTGGTCTGGCCGATTTCGCTTGAGACATCCTCGCAACTCTGGTATCAGAATTGAATTGTTGTGGCCTGAGGTGATCTGGCCCGTATCGCCCGAGACATCATCACAACTCTAGGCTCGAAGTTTCGACGCGCAAGGTTGTCCGGTCCAGTTCGCCTGAGACATCCTCGCAACTCTGGGCTCCGAGATGCTCCTGACTTGAGGTGGTCTGGCCAATTTCGTCTGAGACGTCTTCGCAACTCTCGGCTCAGACATGCCGCGCCTGAGGTCGTTTGGCCAATTTCGCTTGATGCGCCCCCGCAACTCCAGGGCTCGAAGTTCTCGGGCCAGATTCGCCTGATCCATCCTCGGAACTCTGGGGTCGGGCCAATTTCGCTTCAAACCTCCTCGCAACTCTGGACTCGCTCCGAGATTCAGCGCGCGAGGTAGTCCGGTCAGTTTGCCTGGGACATCCTCACAACTGGGCCCCCAGGGGTGGGGGAGAGGAGTCAGACGGGGCCAGGCCCAAACTACCTGTTACATTACCCTGCTAATACCGAATTGTGCCCCAGGAGGGGTCCAGGCGCCCCTGCCCCGAGGGAACATTTAGCCGGCGCCGAGGCGAGAGCACGATTTCTGAGTCACGCGGAAGGAAGTCTCAGGCGGGGGGGACATGTTGACATCTCCAGCGAAAGGAGAACTTGGAGGGTGAAGAGGAGAACCAGGAGCACGAGGGGCGAGAAGAACCAGGGGAAGAGCAGCAGGAGCGCGATGGCGAGAATGAGGAGAAGAAGAGAAGGGGGAATAATAACGACGAGGATAATGAGGAATGGGGAATGGAATGGGTCGGGGGAGGAGAAGGAGGGGGAGGAGAAAGAGCAGGAGGGATGCGCGGGAGGGGGAAAGGGCAAAAAGTGCGGCAACGAGGACGATGTCAGCAATGACGACGACAGTGATGGCGACAAGGGCGCAGGCAAATCAGCAATATGTGGAACCATCCTGCCTCAAAATCGTTGTTGGGGATGCTGGGCTGAGGCTATAAATCGGTTTGTCGGTGCCGCTTCTCCGCCTCGTTTTCCTCTTTGTCCTGGTCCTCCTGCTGCTGCCTCCTCCATATCCCCCCCAACCCCTCTTGCTCCTCCTTGCAGGCTCTCCTCCTCGTCCTCATGTTCCCTCCCCGCTCCCCCTTTTTCCTCCATATTCCCGAAAGGATTGTGTTGACGTTGGTGCTAAGAAAGGCGCTGCGCCTGACGGTACCGGCATCGATATCGGCACCGGTGCTGGCACCGATGCCGGTATCGGTACCGGTGCCGGGCCATGATCGGCATCGGTATGTCAACAGAAGATACAGCCAACACCAAAAACGTTTCGCTTCCGATCGCGCTTCCTGCCCCTTGGGTCTTAGGCGTTCGCCACGTCCTACGCGTTCTCAGCAGACGTGGTGCGGCGAACGCCTAAGATCTACAAGGCGGCCTGTGCTGAGATGGGGCTTGCGCTGCAGGGGTCTTCTCAGCAGGGGCACCCGGGTGCCCCTGCTGAGAGGAAGTGGGTCTGACCCTGGGATCGTCGTCTGGATCTGATGAGACAAGCTCCATTTGGAGGGCGTCGTCTCAGCAAACCCAGCCGACGATCCCGGAGGCAGACCCACGCCCTCTCTGCAGAGGCACCCGGGTGCCCCTGCTGAGAAGAGCTCTGCAGCGCAGGCCTTCTCTCAGCAGAGGCCACAGTGTGGATCTTGGGCGTTTGCCGCGGCCTCGGCCGGCCGTTCGCTTCTGCCGCGGCGGGCGGCCGCCCGGTCATCCGATTCGTCATCGTCGTAGTCGTCGCCGTCGTCATCATCAGGACCCTCGTCATCATCATCAACGACAGCACCATCGTCGACGACGCCACCATAATAATCATCATCATCATCACCATCATCGTCATCGTCGTCGTCATCGTCATCATCACCATCACCATCATGCCCACCATCACAGTCACCCTCGCAATCGACATCATGAGCCGTAATTCCAATCGTTGTCGTCGCCACCGTGAGCGCCGATGCCGCTGGCATATATTGCAGTCGCCATGATCGGTGGATCGTCGCCATCAGTGAGATCCACATGATAACGACTACCATCATATTTATCATATCCATCCCCCTGTTTATCTTGCTACGCCTTCTGATGCATTGTGTTTTTAATGCCCTCTGATCCTCTGTACTTGTTCCTTGGACAATCGTAGAAAGTGAGGAACAATAATTGAGGAGAGGGACGGGGAGTGAGACGTGAGAAAAGAGCAGGGGTTGGAGGAGCAGCGGGGGGAGGATTGGGGATGGGAGGGGGGCAGTAGCAGAAGGAGGGCCAGGACAAGGAGGAGGAGGGCGCGGAGCAACAACACATGATGAATCCATGTTAGCCAGGGGCCAGCATCCCCAGCAGAAATGTTAAATCCAACGTTGATTCAAAGTTTGTTCGCGAGTCCTCCGAATCATCGTCATCCTGTTCCTGATTGGCATGCGCCCGTCTCGTGATCACTGTCGTCGTCGTTGTTGTCGCCGTCCTCATCATCATGTTTCTTGCCACCTACCCGCCCACGCAACCTCATCGTCCTCACTTCCCTCCGCCTCCTCATGCCGTTCTTCTCTCTTCTCGCCGTTTTGTTCCTCCTTCTCCTTTTTATCATCATTCTCGTCGTCGTGCCCCTGATGCTCTTCCTCATCATGTCTCTCCTCGCCCCTCATCGTACTCTGGGTTCTCATCCTTGCCTTCATATTTATCCTCTCGTTGGAGATTTCTTCAACATGTATTCCGGCCTAGCGCTCCCGCCTGAGACGCCCTTCCAAATCGCACAAAAGTCCGGCCTTCGCCTCGGCGCCAGCTAACTGCCCACTCGGGCCAGGGGCTCTTGAATCCCCTCCTGGAGGATGATGCGATAACAACAGTGTAATCAAACTGGTTGTTTGGTCCTGGCCCCGTCTGGGAACCCAGTTGCGAGGATGTCTCAGGCGAGCAGGCTGGGTCACCTAGCGGGCCACATCTCAGAGCCCAAAGTAGCGAGGATGTCTCAGGAGAAACAGGCCAGGCTACCTAAATTCAGGGCATCTCTGAGCCTGGAAATGCAATGATGCCACAAGAGAATCTGGCCAGACCACCTCGCGAGCAGCATCTGAGCCTGGTGTTGCGAGGAAGTCTCTGGCGAAGCGCGCCAGCCAACCTCGCGCGCGGCACGTCTGAGCCCGGAGTTGCGAAAATGTCTCGGGCGGAACGGGCCATGCCACATCAGGTCAGAGCATATATCAGCCCAGAGTTGCGAGGATGTCTCAGGCAAAGTTGGCCAGACCACATCGCGCGCGGCATGGTGGAGCCCAGAGTTGCGAGGATCTCGCAGGCGAAAATGGCAAAACCACCGCGCCCACGACACTTGGGAGCCAAGAGTTGCGAGGATACCTCAGGCGAAACTGGCTGGACCACCTCGCTCCTGGCATCTCGAAGACCAGAGTTGCGAGAATGTCCCAGGCGAGCTGGGCCGGACCACCTCAGGTCAGGGCATATTTGAGATTGGAGTTGCGAGGATGTTTCAAGCGAATCGGGCCGGACCAATTCAGGTCAGAGCATCTCCAATCCCAGAGCCGCGACGATGTCTCGGGCGAGACTGGCCGGACCGCTTTGTGCGCGGCATGTCTGAGTCTGAGCCCAGAATTGCAAGGGTGTCTTAGGCGAAATGGGCCAGACCACCTCGCTCGCGGCATATCTGAGCCCAGAGTTGCGAGGACATCTCAGGCGAAATGGGCCATACCACATCAAGCCAGGGCGTACCTGAGCCCAGTGTTGCGAGGATGCTCAGGCGAGCCTGGCCGCACCATCTCGGGCGGAGTTGGCCAGACTACCTGGCGCATAGCATATCGGAGCTCAGAGTTGGAAGATGTCTCAGGCGAAACGGGCCAGGCCACCTCAGGTTCAGGCATCTCTGAGGCCAGAGTGGCGAGAATGTGTGAGGCAAAATTGGCTGGATCACCTCGCGCGCGGCATGTCTGAGCCCAGAGTTGCGAGGATGTCTCAGGCGATTTGGGCTGGACCTGCTCAGGTCACGACATCTCTGAGCCCAGAGTTGCGAGGATGCCTCTGGCTTCCACTGTAGGGGCCAGCGGGCCTCGCAAGGTCACCGACCTCGGTGATCGGTGACCTGCCAGAGCCTCCAATAGGCCTCGTAAAGTCACCGACGTCGGAGACCTGCCGCGGCCATCAACGGGCCTCGCGAGGTCACCGACCTCGGTGACCTGCTGGGGCCTCCAGCGGGCCACGCAAGGTCACCGGCCTGTGTTCGATATACGGTGGCCTGCCAGGGGGTCCAAAGAACCTCGCAAGGTCTCGGTGACATGCGGGGCCTTCAAAGGGCCCCGTTAGGTCACCCACCTCGGTGACCTTCCCGGGCCTCCAGCGGGCTTCGCAAGGTCACCAGCCTGGGTTTAAGACTCGGTGATCTGCCGGAAGCTCCAAAGAGCCTCGCAAAGTCACCGACCTCGGTACCCTGCCGGGGCCTTCAACGGGCCTCGCGAGGTCACCGACGTCGGTGACCTGCCTGGGCCTCCAACGGGCCTCGCAAGGTCACCGTCCTGTGTTCGACATTCGGAGACCTGCCCAGGCCTCCAAAGGGCCTCGCGAGGTCAACAACGGCTGCCGGGGCCTCAAACGGGCATCGTCGTCATCGTCGTCATGGCCGTCGTCGTCGTCATGGCCGTCGTCGTAGTCGTCGTCGTCGTCGCACTATAGAACGGTTCTCGCGCGCTGGACACCGGACACCGAACACTGGACACCGGACACCGGGCACTGGACACCAAGCACCGGGCACCGGACACCGGACCCGGACATTGATGGTGATGTTTATGTTGGCGTCGATGACGACTACGGTAATAATTGCGATGTTGATAGTGACGTTGGTCGTGACGATGCAGACGGCGACGGTGATATGATTATGATGGTGACGAAGTTGACAATGAAGTTGACCATGATGGTGATGGTGATGACGATGATGACGATGTTGATTGTTACGATGATTGTGATGTCGCTGCTGATGATCATAGCGAATATTATGCTTTTGCTGACTGATAAAGTGGAGGAGGAGGAGGAAGAAGAGGGAGGAGGAGACGGGTCGTCGTCGCGGTCTTCGTCGTCGTCGTCGCCTTCATCGTCGTCGTCGTCGCCTTCATCGTCGTCGTCGTCGTCGCCTTCATCGTCGTCGTCGTCGTCGTCGCCGACGCCCTCGTCGTTTTTGTCTCCCTCGTCGCCCTCGCGGAGGTCCAGCAAGACATATTGAACACTATTTTAATGTCTCGCCCCGACCGACCCGCCCCGCCCGCCCGTTAGGGTCCGCCCGCCGGACCCGACCCGCCCGTTAGGGCACGCGCGTGCCAACTCGATGATGTTTCCTACTTTAATGTCCCGCCCGCCCGACCCGACCCGCCCGTTAGGGTCCGCCCGCCCGACCCGACGCGCCCGTTGGGGCCCGCTCCTGCTGCTCCTCATCCTCCTGATCATCCCCCCACTCCTCCTCCTCCTCCCCCTCCTCCTCCTTCTCCCCATCCACCTCCTCCTCCTCCTCCCCCTCCTCATCCTCTTCATTCCCCCTCATCCTCATCATCATAATCCTCATTATGCTGCTGTTCTTCCTCCTCCCCATCCTCATCATCCTCCACATCCTCTACCTCCCCCTTCTCTTCATCATCGCCATCATTATCATCCTCCTGCTGCTCCTTCCCCTCCTCATCCTGATCCCCCTCCTCATACTCCTTATGCTGCCATCCTGCTGCTGCTGCTGCTGCATCCTCGTACTGCTGCTTGTCCTCCTCCTGCTCATCATCGTCATTATAATCATATAGCTCCCCCTCATCATCCTTTTCATCCTCCTCAATCTCCTCATCCTTCTCCGTCTTCTCATCCCCCTCATTATCTTCATCTTCATTCTCCAGATTCCCCTCCTTATCCACCCCTTCCACATCCTCCCCCCGTCCTCCTCATCCTCCTCAGCCCCCTTCTCCACCTCAGCCTCCTCCTCCACCTCATCCTCCTGCTGCTTATCCTCATCCTCATTCTGATTACTGTTATCCGTTATCCTCCTCCTCCTCCTCCTCCTCCTCCTCCTCCTCCTCCATCATCATCCTCATCCTTCTGCTGCTGCTGCTCCTCCCCGGCCTCATGCTCTGCAACTGAAGCCAGACACTGGACACCGGACACCGGACTGGACTCCGGACTCGGGACACCGGACTCCGGACAACGGACACCAGACACCAGACACCGGACGCCAAATGCCAGACTCCAGACTCCGGACGCCGGACGCCGGACACCGGACACCGGGCACCGGACACCGGAAACCAAACACCGGACGCCGGATGTTGGACGCCAGACGCCGGACACCGGACACCGGCACTGGACACGTGTCACCGGGCACCGCAAGAATCGTCCATACTTTCGTCGTCGCAGTCGTCGTCTCCATCGTTGTCTTCGTCGTCGTCGTCAGCGTCGTCGCCTCGTCGCGTCGTCGTTGTCGTCTTTGTCGTCGTCGTCGTCGTCGTCCTCGCCCTCGCCGTCGTCGTCGTCTTCGTCGTCATCGTCGTCGTCGTCGAGTCGTCGCCGTCGCTTTCGTCGTCGTCGTCGTCGCCCTCGTCGTCGTCGTCATCGTCGTCTTTCTCGCCCTCGTCGTCAGCGTAGTCATCGTAGTCGTCATCGTCGTCTTCGTCGACGTAGTAGTAGTCGTCTTCGTCGTCGTCGGCGTCGTCTTTGTCGACGTCGTTGTCGTCGACTTCGTCGTCTTCGTCGTCGTCGCTTTCGAAGCCGTCGTCGTCGTCGTCGTCGCCCTCGTCGTCGTCGTCGTTGTCGCCATGGTCGTCGTCGTCGGCGGCGTCGTCGTCGTCGTAGTCGTCATCGTCGCCCTCGGCGTCGTCGTCGTCGTCGTCGCGTCGTCGTCGTAGTCGTAGTCGTCGTCGTCGCCGCCGCCGCTGCCGTCGTCGTCGTCGTCGTCGTCGTCGTCGTCGTCGTCGTCGTCGTTCGTCGTCGTCGTCGTCGTCGTTGTAATCTTCGTCGTCCTTGTCGTCGTCGTCGTCCTCGTCGTCGTCGTCGCTTTCGAAGCCGTCGTCGTCGTCGTCGTCCTCGTCGTCGCCGTCTTCGTCGTCGTCGTCGTCGGCGACGTTGTCGTCGCCGCTGTTGTTGTCGTCGTCGCCGCTGTCATCATCGTCGTCGTCGTCGTCGCCGCCATCGTCCTCGACGTCGTCGTCGTCGTCGCCTTCTCTCTCCGGCGACCCGCACCCATAGGAGAAGTCCAGCTGGACTTGTCCTATGGGTGGGGTGCTTGGCTCTCCGGCGACCCCCACCATATGAGAAGTCCAGCTGGACTTGTCCGATTGGCTCTCCCGCGACCCCCACGCATAGGAGAAGTCCAGCTGGACTTGTCCTATGGGTGGGGTGCTCGGCTCTCCGGGGACCCCCACCCATAGGAGAAGTCCAGCTGGACTTGTCCTATGGGTGGGGTGGTTGGCTCTCCGGCAACCCCCACCCACATGGGAGAAGTCCAGCTGGACTTGTCCTATGGGTGGGGTGCTTGGCTCTCCAGCGAGCCCCACCCATACGAGAAGTCCAGCTAGACTTCTCCTATGTGTGGGGTGCTTGGCTCTCCGGCGACCCCCACCCATAGGAGAATTCCAGCTGGACTTGTCCTATGGGTGGGGTGCTTGGCTCTCCGGCGACCCCCACCCATAGGAGAAGTCCAGCTGGACTTGTCCTATGGGTGGGGTGCTTGGCTCTCCGGGGACCCCCCCCATAGGAGAAGTCCAGCTGGACTTGTCCTATTGGCTCTCCCGCACCCCCACCCATAGGAGAAGTCCAGCTGGACTTGTCCTATGGGTGGTTTGCTTGGCTCTCCGGCAACCCCCACCCATAGGAGAAGTCCAGCTGGACTTGTCCTATGGGTGGGGTGCTTGGCTCTCTGGCGACCCCCACCCATAGGAGAAGTCCAGCTGGACTTGTCCTATGGGTGGGGTGCTTGGCTCTCCGGCGACCCCCACCCATAGGAGAAGTCCAGCTGGACTTGTCCTATGGGTGGGGTGCTCGGCTCTCCGGCGACCCCCACCCATAGGAGAAGTCCAGCTGGACTTGTCCTATGGGTGGGGTGCTTTTCGCTCAGCGCTAAAAGCAAGCGAAATTTCTCCTATGGGGGGGGGGGTCCCCAGACCCCCCCCCCCATAGGAAAAGTCCGCTGGACTTCTCCTATGGGGGGGGGGTCTGGAGACCCCCCCCCCCCATAGGGGATCGCCCTCACATATTGATTTCCTTATGTGAGGGCGATCCCCTATGGGGGGGGGGGTCCCAGACCCCCCACCCCCATAGGAGAAGTCCAGCTGGACTTCTCCTATGGGGGGGGGGGGTCTGGGGACCCCCCGCCCCCATAGGAGAAATTTCGCTTGCTTTTAGCGCTGAGCGAAAAGCACCCCACCCATAGGGACAAGTCCAGCTGGACTTCTCCTATGGGTGGGGGTCGCCGGAGAGCCGAGCACCCCACCCATAGGACAAGTCCAGCTGGACTTCTCCTATGGGTGGGGGTCGCCGGAGAGCCAAGCACCCCACCCATAGGACAAGTCCAGCTGGACTTAGGACAAGTCCAGCTGGACTTCTCCTATGGGTGGGGGTCCCCGGAGAGCGAAGGCGACGACAACGATGACGATGTCGAGGACGATGGCGGCGACGAGGACGACGACGATGACGACAGCCGCGACGACGACGAAGACGATGACGACGACGATAAAGACGACGACGGCGACGACGACGACGACGAGGGCGACGACGACGACGACGACGGCAGCGACGCCGACTGCGATTACGACGACGAGGGGGACGACGACGGCGACGATGACGGCGACAAGGGCGACGATGACGACGACGACGACGACGACGACGACGATAAAGACGACGACGACGACGACGACGACGACGACGGGGGACGACGACGACGACTGCTTTCATGGAGACGACGACGAAGACGACGACGACGACGAAGGCGACAACAACGACGACGATGACGAAGACGACGGCGACGACGACGAAGACGACTACTACTGCGTCGACGAAGACGACAACGACGACGACGACGACCAGGGCGACGACGGCGACGAGGGCGACGACGACGACGAGGGCGACGACGACGACAAAGACGACAAAGACGACGACAAAGACGACGACGACGACGAGGGCGACGACGCCGACGACGACGACCGGTGTCTGGCGTCAGTTGCAGAGCATGAGGCGGGGGAGGAGCAGCAGCAGCAGGAGGATGAGGATGATGATGGTGATGAGGAGGAGGAGGAGGAGGGTACCAATAATCATAATGAGGATGAGGATAAGCAGCAGGAGGACGAGGAGGAGGATGTTGAGGTGGAGGAGGGGGTTGAGGAGGATGAGGAGGATGGGGAGGAGGATAAGGAAGGGGTGGATAAGGAGGGGAATCAAGAGAATGAGGCTGAAGATGATGAGGAGGATGAGGAGACGGAGAAGGAGGAGGATATTGAGGAGGATGATGAGGATGATGAGGAAGAACTATATGATTACAATGACGATGATGAGCAGGAGGACAAGCAGCAGGACAAGGATGCAGCAGCAGCAGGATGAGGAGAATGAGGATGAGGAGGAGAAGTAAGGAGCAGCAGGAGGATGATGATGATGGCGATGATGAAAAAGAGGGGGAGGTAGAGGAAGAGGAGGAGGATGGGGAGGAGGAACAGCAGCAGAATGAGGATTATGATGATGATGATGATGATGATGATGATGATGATGATGATGATGATGATGATGATGATGATGATGAAGAGGATGAGGAGGAGGGGAAGGAGGATGAGGAGGAGGTGGACGGGGAGAAGGAGGAGGAGAAAGAGTGGAAGATGATCAGGAGGATGAGGAGCAGCAGGAGCGGGCCCCAACGGGCGTGCCGGACCGGCGGGTGGACCGTAACGGACGGGTCGGGTCGGGCGGGCGGGACATTAAAGTAGGAAACATCATCGAGTTGGCACGTGCGTGTCCTAACGGGCGGACCGGGTCCGGCGGGCGGACCCTAACGGGCGGGCGGGTCGGTTTGGGCGGGACATTTAAATAGTGTTCAATCTGTCTTGCTGAACCTCTGCGAGGGCGACGAGGGAGACGAAAACGACGAGGGCGAGGACGACGACGACGAAGTCGACGACGATGAAGGCGACGACGACGACGACGACGACGATGAAGGCGACGACAACGACGAAGACCGCGACGACGACCCGTCCTCCTCCTCCTCCGCCTCCTTCTCCTCGTCTCCTCCTCCTCCTCCCTCTTCCTCCTCCTCCTCCCCCACCTTCACAGTCATCAAAGCGTAATACTCGCTATGATCGTCAGCATCGGCGTTAACATCATCATGATCATCACCAGCATCGTCATCGTCATTATCATCACCATCATCACCATCACCATCATCACCATCATCATCACCATCATCATCATCACCATCGTAACCACCATCACTACCATCACCATCATCACTACTACTACCACCACCACCATCATCATCACCATCATCACCATCATCACCACCAACATCGATATCGTCATCATCATCATCATCATCGTCGTCATCATCATCGTCATCATCATCATCATCATGGCATGGTCAACTTCATTGACAGCTTCGTCATCACCGTAATCATCATCACCGTCATCGTCGTCGTCGTCTGCATCCATCGCAATCGTTACCCTAGTCGCCATCAACACCAACATAAACATCATCATCGACGTCCGGGGCCGGTGTCCAGAGTCCGGTGTCTGGTGTCCGGTGTCCAATGATTCCAATGTCATGTGTCCGGTGTCCGGTGTCCGGTGTCCGGTGTCCGTTGTCCAGTGTCCGGTGCCCGATGCCCGGTGCCCGGTGTCCAGTGCCCGGTGTCGGGTGTTTGGTGTCCGCTGTCTGGTATCCGGTGTCCAGTGTCCAGCGCGCGAGAATGGTTCTATAGTACGGCGACGGCGGCGACGACGACGACGACGGGGGCGACGACGACGACGACGGCGACGACGACGATGACGACGATGCCGAGGCCCCGGCAGGTCACCGAGGTTGGTGACCTCGCGAGGCCATTTGGAGGCCTGGGCGGGCCACCGAATGTCGAATACAGGACGGTAACCTTGCGAGGCCCGTTGGAGGCCCGAGGCCCGTTGAAGGCCACGGAAGGTCACCGAGGTCCGTGACCCTGCGAGGCTCGTTGGAACTCCTGGCAGGCCACCGCATGTCAAACACGGGCCGGTGACCTTGCGTGGCCCGCTGGAGGCCCGGGCAGGTCACCGAGGTCGGTGACCTCGCGAGGCCCGTTGAGGGCCCCGGGAGGTCACCGAGGTCGGTGATTTTGCGAGGCTCTTTGGAGCCCCTGGCAGGTCACTTAGTCTCAAACCCAGGCCGGTGGCCTTGCGAAGCCCGCTGAAAGCCCGAAGGTCTCCGAGGTGGGTGTCCTCATGGGGCCCGTTGAAGGCCCTGACATGTTACTGAGACCTTGCAAGGCTCTTTGGACCCCCCGGCATGTGACCGTATATCGAACACATGCCAGTGACCTTGCGTGGCCCGCTGGAGGCGCCAACAAGTCACCGAGGTCGTTGACCTCGCGAGGCCCGTTGAGGGCCCCGGGAGGTCGCCGACGTCGGTGACCTCGCGAGGCTTTTTGGAGGCCCTGGCAGGTCACCGATCACCGAGGTCGGTGACTTTGCGAGGCTCGCTGGCCCCTACAGTGGAAGCCATAGGCATCCTTGCAACTCTGGGCTAAGAGATGTCGTGACCTGAGCAGGTCCAGTCCAAATCGCCTTAGACATCCTCGCAAGTCTGGGCTCAGACATGCCGCGCGCGAGGTGAATCAGACAATTTTGCCTCAGACATTCTCGCGACTCTGGCCTCAGAGATGCCTGAACCTGAGGTGACCTGGTCCGTTTCGCCTGAGACATCTTCGCAAATTTGAGCTCCCAGCTGCCATGCGCCAGGTGGTCTGGCCAGTTCCGCCTGAGATATCTTCGCAACTCTGGGCTTAGATGCCGTGCGCGAGATGGTGCGGCCGGGCTCGCCTGAGCATCCTCGCAACACTGGGCTCAGATACGCCCTGACTTGATGTGGTACAGCCCGTTTCGACTGAGATATCCTCGCAACTCTGGGCTCAGAGATGCCTTTCGCGAGGTGGTCTGGCCCATTTTGCCTGAGACACCCTTGCAGTTCTGGGTTAAGACTCAGACATGCCGCGCACGAAACGGTCCTGACATTCTCGCCCGAGACATCATCGCAACTCTGGGATTGGAGATGCTCTGACCTGATGTGGTCTGGCCCGATTCGCTTGAAACATTTCCGCAACTCCAAACTCAGATATGCCCTGACTTGAGGTGGTCCGGCCCAGTTCGCTTGGGACATTCTCGCAACTCTGGTCTCCGAGATGCCACGCGCGAGGTGGTCCAGCCAGTTTCGCCTGAGGTATCCTCGCAACTCTGGGCTCCTAGATGTCGCGCGCAGGGTGATTTAACCATTTTCGCCTCCGACATCCTCGGAATTCTGGGCTCCACCATGCCGCGCGCGAAAATCTGGCCAACTTTCCCCGAGACATCCTCGCAATTCTGGGTTCAGAGGTACTCTGACCTGAGGTGGTCTGGCCCTTTCCGCCCGAGACAGCTTCGCAACTATGGGCTCAGGCATGCCGCGCGCGAGGTTGGCCGGCGCGCTTCGCCTGAGGCATCCTCGCAACTCCAGCCTCAGAGACGCTGCGCGCGAGGTGGTCTGGCCAGGCTCAAGGATGCCCTGAATTGAGGTAGCCCGGCCAGTTTCGCCTGAGACCTTTTCGCAACGCTGGGCTCCGAGATGTGGCGCGCTAGGTGGCCCAACCCGCTCGCCTGAGACATCCTCGCAACTGGGCTCCCAGACGGGGCCAGGACCACACGACTAGTTATCGAGTCGTCCTCCAGGAGGGGTTCAACCGCCCATGGCCCAAGGGGGCAGTTAACCGGTGCCGAGGCGAGAGCCGGATTTCTGATTCATGTGGAACGACGTCTCAGGCGGGAGCGCCAGGCCGGAATATATATGTTGAGGAAATTTCCGGCGAGAGGAGAAATATGAAGGCAAGAAGGATAACCTTAAGTACAAGGAAGGGCGAAGAGAACCCGGATGAGGAAGAGCATCAGGAGCACGATGATGAGAAGGATGATACAGAGGAGGAGGAGGAGGAGGAGGAGGAGGAAAGTAACGGCGAGAAGGAGGAGGAACGGCATGAGGATGCGGAGGAGAAGGGAAGACGATGAGGTTGCGCAGGAGGGTGGGCGGCGAGAAACACGATGAGGGCGGCGACATAAACAACGACGACGACATTAATAACGACAAGGGCGCACGCAAATCAGGAACAGGAGGACGGTGACTCGGAGGACGAGAACAAGTTTTGAAGCCACGTTAGATCTAGAGCCGTTGATGGGGATGCTGGACCCGGGCCTTAATCTATTCCTCCTTCGTCGCTGCTCCGCGTCATCCTTCTGCCGATGCTGCCCCTCGCATCCCCCGTCCCTCCGCTGCTCTCTTGTCACGTCTCGCCCGCCGTCCCCCCCACACACTTCTCGCTCCTCACTTTCCACGCTTGTCCCAGGAGGAATTAAAGACGATCAGATGGGCCGCAGATGCGCAGAGTATCAAACAGCAGAGGAAGATACAGCGGAGGATGAAGATGAATAATATGATTGCCGTGACGAGGTGGATCGCAACGATGGCGGCGACCCGCCGACCATGACGACTGCAATATATCACAACAGCATCGGCGCTCAAGGTGACGACAACAATGGTTGCAATGATTCCTCGTGAAGTTGATTGTGAGTGAATTTGATGATGGGCACGGTGGTGATGCCGATGGCCACGATGATGATGATGAGGACGATGATGATGATGATGATGACGACGATGATGATGCTAATGATGATAATGATGATAATGTCCACGACAACGACGAGGGTCCTGATGACGACGACGGCGACGACTACGACGAAGACGAATCGGATGAACGGGCGGCCGTCCGCCGCGGCAGAAGCGGACGGCCGGCCGAGGCCGCGGCGAACGCCCGAGAGATCTACGCGGCGGCCTCTGCTGAGAGAAAGTCTGCGCTGCAAGGCTCTTCTCAGCAAGGGCACCCGGGCGCCTCTGCTGAGAAGGCGTGGGTCTGATCCCGGGATCGCCCGCCGGGCGTGATGAGACGACGCCCTCCAAGTAGAGCTTGTTTCATCAGGGCCAGACGATGATCCCAGGGTCAGACCCGCGTCCTCTCAGCAGAGGCACCCGCGTGCCTCGCTGGGAAGACCCCTACAGCGCAAGCCTCATCTCAGCAGACGCCGCCGTGTAGATCCTAGACGTTCGCCGCGCCACGTGCTCTCAGCAGGGCCGCTGGGTTGGCCTTGCCGAGAACGCGTAGAATGCGGCAAACGCCTAAGACCCCAGGGGCAGGGGGCTCGATCGGAAGCGAACCGCTGTTGGTGTCGGCTGTATGTTCTGTTGAAATACCGATGCCGATCATGGCTTGGTACTGGTACCTGCACCGGCATCGGTACTGGTATCGATAGCGATACTGCTACCGACAGGCGCATAACCGTTCTTAGCATCAACATTCGCACAGTCCAAGGGGGCCCTGCGGGAGTCTGGAGGAGAGAGGGGGCTGCAAGGAGGAGCAGGAGGGGTATGGGGGGAGATGGAGGAGGCAGCAGCAGAAGGAGGACCAGGACAAGGATGGAGACGAGGCGGAGAAGCATCACCAACATACCGATTTATAGGCTCAGTCCAGCATCCCCGAGAGCGATTTTGAGCCAGGATGGCTCCAAATATTGTTCGCGCGTCCACCGAATCATCGTCCTCCCGCCCCTGATTTGCCTGCGCCCTTGTCATCATCACAATCGTCGTCGTTGCTGACATCGTCCTCTATGCCAATATTTATTGCCCTCTCCCCCTTCCCAAACCTCCTTCTCCTCCCCCTCCTTCTCCTCCCCCCCTCATCCCGTTCCTCCTTCTCCTCGTCTTTCCTCTCCCTCCTCCTCTTTTTTATCTCACTATCACCATCGTGTTCCTGATGTTATTCCTCCTGGTTCTTCTCGCTCCACCTCGCTCTCCTGGTTCTCCTCCTCGCCCTCAAAGTTCTCCTCTCGCTGGAGATTTCAACGTGTACCAGGGCGTGTCAGAAATTCATGTTCTCGCCTCGGCGCCGGCTAACTGCCCCCTCGGGGCAGGGGCGCCTGGACCCCTCCTGGGGCGCAACTCGATATTTGCAATGTAATGTAACAGGAAGCTTGGGCCTGGCCCCATCTGACTCCTCCTCTCCCACCTCTCGGAGCCCAGTTGCGAGGATGTCTCAGGCAAAACTGACTGGGCTACCTCGAGCGCGGCATCTCGGAGCCCAGAGTTGCGAGGAGGTCTCAGGCGAAATTGGCCCGACCATCTCTCGCGCGGCATTTTGGAGCCCAGAGTTGCGAGGATGGATCAGGCAAATCTGGCCGGAGTACCTCGAGCGCATCATCTCTGTGCCCGGAGTTGCGGGGATGCATCAGGCCATATTGGCCAAGCGACCTCGGGCGCGGCATGTCTGAACCCAGAGTTGCGAAGATGTCTCAGGCGAAAATGGGCCAGATCACCTCAAGTCAGGAGCATCTCTGAGCCCAGAATTGCGAGGATGTCTCAGGCGAACCGGACTGGACAACCTCACGCGTCGCAATTTCGAGCCCAGAGTTGTGAGGATGTCTCTGGCGACATGGGCCAGATCACCTCAGGCCACAACAGTTCAGAGACCAAAGTTGCGAGGATGTCTCAGGCGAAACGGGCCCGACCACCTCGCACGCGGCATCTCTGAGCCTGGAGTTGCGAGGATGTCCCAGGCGAAACAGGCTGGACCACCTTATGTCAGAGTATCCCTGAGCCCGCGCGCGACATCTTGGAGCCCAGAGTTGCGAAGATGTCGCAGGCAAAATTAGCCGGACCGCTTCGCACGCGGCATCTCGGAGCCCAGAGTTGCGAGGAGGTCTGAGGCGAGTTTAACTGGGCCACCTCGCGCCTGGCATCTCGGATCTCAGAGTTGCGTGAATGCCCTGGGCGAATGGGGCCAGACCACCTCAGGTCAGGGCATATCTGAGCCCAGAGTTGCGAGGATGTCACAGGCGAGTCGTGCTGGACCAACTCAGTCAGAGCATTTCCGATCCCAGAGTTTCGATGATGCCTCTGGCGAAACGGGCCCGACCACCTCGCACGCGGCATCTCTGAGCCTGGAGTTGCGAGGATGTCCCAGGCGAAACAGGCTGGACCACCTTATGTCAGAGTATCCCTGAGCCCACGCGCGACAACTTGGAGCCCAAAGTTGCGAAGATGTCGCAGGCAAAATTAGCCGGACCGCTTCGCACGCGGCATCTCGGAGCCCAGAGTTGCGAGGAGGTCTGAGGCGAGTTTAACTGGGCCACCTCGCGCCTGGCATCTCGGATCTCAGAGTTGCGTGAATGCCCTGGGCGAATGGGGCCAGACCACCTCAGGTCAGGGCATGTCTGAGCCCATGTTGCGAGGATGTCACAGGCGAATCGTGCTGGACCAACTCAGTCAGAGCATTTCCGATTCCAGAGTTTCGATGATGCCTCTGGCGAAAATGGGCAAGACCACCTCGCGAGAGGTTTCTCGGAACCCAGAGCTGCGAGGAGGTCTCAGGCGAAGTGGGCCCGAACCACATCAATCCAGGACATATATGAGCCAGGAGTTGCAAGGATCCTCAGGCGAGCCGGGCCGCACCTCTTCGCGCGCGGCATCTGGGAGCCCAGAGTTGCGAAGATGTCTCAGGCGAAATTGGCCAGACCACCTCGCGCGCGGCATCTCGCAGAGTTGGGGAGGATGTCTCAGGCGAGAATGTCTGAAATAAGCTTTTCCAGATCACCTCGCGCTCGGCATGTCTGAGCCAAGAGTTGCGAGTATGTCTGAGGCGAAACGGGCTGGACATCTTCAGGTTAGGGGCATATCTGAGCCCAGAGTTGCGAGGACGTCTCAGACGAAATAGACTGGACCACTTCGCGCGTGGCATCTTGGATCCCAGCGTTGCGAGGATGAGTCAGGCGAAATGGGCCAGGCCACCTTGCCCCTGGCAGCTCGGAGCCCAGAGTTGCGAGGAACTCTCAACGCAACGCAGCGCAGCGCAATTGGAAGTGACGCAACAGAAATGCAATCCCATGCGTTGTAATGCCATGCAATGCAATGCAATGCAATGCAATGGCATCCCATGCAAGTGCAATGCAGCATATGCAAAATGCAAGTGCAGATGGGCATGAGACAGAGGCTTCCACTGTGGGGGATGCGGGATAAAAAGAGAGAGAGAGAGAGAGAGAGAGAGAGAGAGGAGAGAAGGAGCGCGATGAGGAGGATGTGGAGTTGTTTTCCAGGTCTCTCCATGCAACTTGGCATGAACCACAGTGCAACACCAGTAGCAGGAGGCGCGGCTGGCAACAGGATCCAGCACATCGGAAGCGAACATAGCAGGAACACGACGAGGGCCGCCGAAAGCCGCCGAGGGCCGCCGAAGGCCGCCAGGGGCTGCCGAAAGCCACCGGCGGCCGCTGAAGGCCGCCGAGGGGCGACGAGGCAGAGGAGGGCGAGGAGGAGGAGGAGGAGGAGGAGGAGGAGGAGGAGGAGGAGGAGGAGGAGGAGGAGGAGGAGGAGGAGGAGGGAGGAGGAGGAGGAGGAAGGAGGAGGAGGAGGAGGAGGAGGAAGGAGGAGGAGGAGGAGGAGGAGGAGGAGGAGAGGGGGAGGAGGAGGAGGAGGAGGAGGGGGAGGAGGAGGAGGAGGAGGAGGAGGAGCAGGAGGAGGGAGAGGGGAGGAGGCAAGGAGGAGGAGGAGGAGGGAGAGGACGAGGTGGTAGTAGGACGTGAAAAGAGGAAGGAAGGGGAGGAGGACAGGAGGAGGAAGTGGAGGAGGAGGAGGAGAAGGAGGAGGACGACGAGGAAAAACAAGACCAGCAGCAGGAGGCGGAGCTGACAACTGGATCAAGCACATCTGGAGCCCACTTAGCAGAACAGAAGCCCACTTAGCAGGAACACGGCCTGTCGGCATATCCAGGCGTGTTATGCAGTCAGGTCGTCCGTCCGGAAACGGTGCCGGAGGCCGCTCTGGGCTCCTCTGGGCATCCCCCCCGGGGCCCGTTTTGTGAGGATGTCTCAGGCGAGGGCGCCGGTTTGGGATTCGTCACCGGATCCAGCGGATCCAGCGGATCCGTCCGGAAACGGTGCCGGAGGCCGCTCTGGGCTCCTCTGGGCATCCCCCCCGGGGCCCGTTTTGTGAGGATGTCTCAGGCGAGGGCGCCGGTTTGGGATTCGTCACCGGATCCAGCGGATCCAGCGGATCCGTCCGGAAACGGTGCCGGAGGCCGCTCTGGGCTCCTCTGGGCATCCCCCCCGGGGCCCGTTTTGTGAGGATGTCTCAGGCGAGGGCGCCGGTTTGGGATTCGTCACCGGATCCAGCGGATCCAGCGGATCCGTCCGGAAACGGTGCCGGAGGCCGCTCTGGGCTCCTCTGGGCATCCCCCCCGGGGCCCGTTTTGTGAGGATGTCTCAGGCGAGGGCGCCGGTTTGGGATTCGTCACCGGATCCAGCGGATCCAGCGGATCCAGCGGATCCGTCCGGAAACGGTGCCGGAGGCCGCTCTGGGCTCGTGCTCTTCGCGCCGGGGGTGAGGATGACGTGAGTTCCACAGAAACTCCCTCAGATTCGTCACCGGATCCAGCGGATCCAGCGGATCCGTCCGGAAACGGTGCCGGAGGCCGCTCTGGGCTCCTCTGGGCATCCCCCCCGGGGCCCGTTTTGTGAGGATGTCTCAGGCGAGGGCGCCGGTTTGGGATTCGTCACCGGATCCAGCGGATCCAGCGGATCCAGCGGATCCGTCCGGAAACGGTGCCGGAGGCCGCTCTGGGCTCCTCTGGGCATCCCCCCCGGGGCCCGTTTTGTGAGGATGTCTCAGGCGAGGGCGCCGGTTTGGGATTCGTCACCGGATCCAGCGGATCCAGCGGATCCGTCCGGAAACGGTGCCGGAGGCCGCTCTGGGCTCCTCTGGGCATCCCCCCCGGGGCCCGTTTTGTGAGGATGTCTCAGGCGAGGGCGCCGGTTTGGGATTCGTCACCGGATCCAGCGGATCCAGCGGATCCAGCGGATCCGTCCGGAAACGGTGCCGGAGGCCGCTCTGGGCTCGTGCTCTTCGCGCCGGGGGTGAGGATGACGTGAGTTCCACAGAAACTCCCTCAAATGAATAGTAGTAGTTGCATTATTATTAATAATAGTGCTAGTAATAGTAATAGTAGTAAACAGAAGAAGAAGAATACTAATTGTATTAATAACAGTAATAATAGCTATATATACATATGTGCATACATATCGATATATGAATATTAAGTAAAAACACCAACAAACATATAAAAGAGGCCTGAGTAAACCCATGCCCGCAGACGATGCTGCAGCACGCCCTGCCGTCCGGAGGCCCCCCCCGCAAAAAGCACACCCTCGAGGGCCCCGCTCCCCCCACGCGAGGGGCGCCCTCCTGCAAGCCAGGCCCCCCGTGGCCCTGCCGCTCGGGCGAGCGCCCCATTTCTCGGGGGGGGGGCCAAGATTAAGTCGCGCCTGTCCCTCTACAGGAGGGATATCCAAACATAGTCAAAAAAATAGTCTGGGGACTATTTTGCCGACTACTTTTTGGGGCATCGTGGGAGCATTGCTTGAAGTAGTTTCTATCATTCGTTCCAAACCCTTCTGTGGGGGGACAGGCCCGACCTAAGGCCAAGAGGGGGTTGATGACTACGCTTCAGGGGTCGAATCGCCCCCCTGCGTTTCAAAAGATTTTGTGTTGTGGGGGGCGGAATGCATCGTTTGCTTGCTGTTGGTATCGGCGTCGTATACCCGCTATGCTTTTGTTTCGGCGCTACCTCCCACTCCTCTCCCTCTCTCTCTCTCTCCTTCCGCCGCCGTCCGCCTAAATTTCAGCCTAAGCAGAGCCTAAGCCTAAGCCTAGCCCAGCTTAAGCTCCAGCCGAAGTTTAGTCGAAGTCCAGCCTAAGCCTCAGATTCAGCCTCTGTTTAGAACAGGCTCTGCTTCTTCAGCCTGGCCTAAGCCTGGCCTGAGCCTAAGCGTCAGCCTCGGCCTAGCCTAAGCTTTAGCCTAAGCGTTGCCTAAGCCTGACCCAAACCCAAGCGTAAGCCTAAACTCCAGCCCACGCCTGGGCTAAGCCTCAGCCTAAGCCAGGCAAGCCTAAGCTTCAGTCTAGCCTAAGCATAGCCTAAGCCTGACCCAAACTTCCGCCTAAGCCTAAGCCCCAGCCTAGCCTACACCTCAGCCTAAGCCTAGCCTGAGCCCCGTCGAAACCTCAGCGTGAGCTTCGGCGGAAGCCTCAGCCCAAGCCAATCCCAAGCCTAGCCTAAGCCTTAGCCCGGTTTCAGCCCGAGCCTCAGCTTCAGCCTAAGATAAGCCCAAGCCTCAGCCTGAGCCTCGGCCTGAGCCGAACGTCAGCCAAAGCCTAGCCTGAGTCTCATACCTTCAACTGTTATTACAATACTCGGGCATTACTACTACCTCATTTCTACAACCGTTCTACTACCACTGTATTAGCGCACGACTACTCCTACAACGCAATTGCTAAAACAACAGCTCGACCATATTAGAGTGACGCGACACTACTAAAGTGTCACAAGACCGTGTTGTTCCCACAGCCACAACTACGTTGTTACCGTTACTACTGTACCAGACCACTACTACGACATCAGTAGAACGCTATTGATACAGTACTACTACGGCACTGCGCTGCTAGGGCACGGCGGCCGTGGTTGAGCATTCCAACTTTAAAGCTCCATTACGACTACTGCCAGCATTTGAACAATACCAGTACAGTGCGAAAGTAACACGTATGCCATAGTTCTGCTGCCGTGTTGCATTACGACTCTTACAGCGCCTACTACTACTGTTACAGCGCCACCACTACAGCACTACATTATGATAATACCACAACAGTTTCTACCACGCTGCGGCAGTAGAGCATTCCTATTCCAATATTGCAGGCAATCGCTGAGCACTACTCTTACAAACCATGTATTAGAGCATTGCTTCCACAATGCCACTACTACACTAGTACACCACCGTTCCACGACAGTACGAAACTAGTCCTACAGCACTACATACTTCTGACGCATTCCAGTTCGATGGTATCAGTACTATATCAAGGTATGACAGCAGTGGATAATTTCTGCGACAGTACGACAAACCCAGTGCTAGGGCATGATATTTACTGCAAGACCTGAGCACGACCTACTACTACTACTACTACTACTACTACTACTACTACTACTACTACTACTACTACTACTACGACTACGACTACTACTATTACCACCACTACTGCTACTACGACTACTACTACTACTACTACTACTACTACTACTACTACTACTACTACTACTAGTACTACTACTACTGCTGCTACTACTACTACTGCTACTGCTATTGCGACTACCAGTCACTACTACTACTACTACTACTACTACTACTACTACTACTACTACTACTACGACTACTACGACTACTACGACTACTACGACTACTAACTACCTACTACTACTACTACTACTACTACTACTACTACTACTACTACTACTACTAATAATATTACTACTACTACGACTACGACAACAACTACTACTACTATTACAACTACTACTACTACTACTACTACTACTACTACTACCACTACCACTACTACTACTACTACTACTACTACTACTACTACTACTACGACTACTACTACTACTCTACTACTACTACTACTACTACGACTCTACTACTACTACTACTACTACTACTACTACTACTACTACTACTACTACTACTACGACTACTACTACGACTACGACTACTACTAGACTACTACGACTACTACGACGACTACTACTACTACTACTACTACTACTACTACGATTACTACTACGACTACTACGACTACTACGACTACTACTACTCTACTGCTTCTACTAACTACTACTACTACTACTACTACTACTACTACTACTACTACTACTACTATCAACTAAACTACGACTCCCTACTACTACTACTACTACTACTACTACTACTACATTACTACTACTACTAACTAACTAGCTAATACTACTACTACTACACTACTAACTAACACTACTACGGCGGCTACGGCGGCGGCGGCGGCGGTGGCGCGGCGGCGGCGACGACGACGACGACGACGAACGCCGACGACGCGACGACGAACGACGACGGCGGCGACGACGACGGCGACTACCCACTCCGACTACTACTACTTCTACGACTACGGCTACTACGACGACGACGACGACGACGACGACGACGACGACGACGACGACGACGACGACGACGACGACGACGACGACGACGACGACGACGACGACGACGACTACTACTACTACTACTACTACTACGACGACTACTACTACTACTACTACCACTTCTACTACTGCTACTACTACTACTACGACTACTACTACTACTACTACTACTACTACTGCTACTACTACTACTACTACTACTACTACTACTACTACTGATTGGATGACTACTGCGCTGCCACTTCACTGATACAATAGTACTATGGCTTGGCACTGTCTTATACCACCACTCGGACAGACCTAGAGTGGCACTACTTTTTTCACGACTGCTACCGTACTGCGCTACGAATATTGCAGCGCCACCGCTACAGCACTACAGTACCAGACTACTACAACAGTGCGGGATGCGTCATTGGAGTATTCCCACTACAGTACTGTAGTACATTCCCTGAAGGTAAGAGTATAATATTATTCTAGCGGGTACTGAACTAGAGTATTGCTTTAACGTGCCACTACTACTATAGCAGCACTGCTCCACAATAGTGCAGCACTATTCCTACAGCGCTACCGCTAGTGCACATTCGGGCGGCAATACTACTGCACTCGAGTACTACAGTCGTGGAGTACTTCTGCTACAACACTACATTGCGACTACTACAGCAAACACTGTAGGGTATGATCTTTACTGCACGACATGAGTATTACTACTACAGCTGCAGGACTGTTACAGTGCTGCCATTTCGTTTGTGCAATACTGCTTCTGGCTGGGCACGGTACTGCAACAAACCATTGTACTATCTTCCGTTTTTCCCAAGGCACAGGGGAGAGGGGAGGGACGGGGGGCGCGAGGAGAGGGGGGGCGAGCGTGGGAGGACAGAGCCCATCCTTTCCCTCCCCGTTGTTGCTGGCGCCTGGGGGGGCAAAAAAAGGAGGGAAAACAATCAACTTAATGTTGTTGCTTTCTTTTTCCCCACATGTTTCGTGGGGTTTTGGTTTTCTTCCCACCCGCGCCGCGCCCGCGTCTCACCCACACCCGCCCTCCTCCCCTCCTCCTCTTCCTCCCCCCCTCCTCACGCACACGGCACAGCGCAGCGCAGCGCAGCACAGCACAGCCCAGCACAACACAGCACATCACAGCGCAGCGCACACAGCACAGCACAGCACAGCACAGCACAGCACAGCACAGCACAGCACAGCACAGCACAGCACAGCACACACACACACACACACACACACACACGGTGGCAGGGGTGGCACTTTCTCGGCACCACAAGGGGGTGCGCAGGGGGTGGTCCCTGAGCTCGGCCGCTATGCGCGACGGTTGTCCAGGCACAGCAGGCGTGGCACTTTCTCGACACCACAGGGGGTGCGCAGGGGGTGGTCCCTGAGCTCGCCGCTATGCACGACGGTCGTCCAGGCATAGCAGGCGTGGCACTTTCTCGACACCACATGGGGGTGCGCAGGGGGTGGTCCCTGAGCTCGACCGCTATGCACGACGGTCGCCCAGGCACAGCAGGCGTGGCACTTTCTCGACACCATAGGGGGTGCGCAGGGGGTGGTCCCTGAGCTCGGCCGCTATGCACGACGGTCGCCCAGGCATAGCAGGCGTGGCACTTTCTCGACACCATAAGGGTGTGCGCAGGGGGTGGTCCTGGGCTCGGCCGCTATGCACGACGGTCGTCCAGGCACAGCAGGCGTGGCACTTTCACGACAAAACAGGGGGTGCGCAGGGGGTGGTCTCTCACCGCGGCCGCTATGCACGACGGTCGTCCAAGCACAGCAGGCGTGGCACTTTCTCGACACCACAGGGGGTGCGCAGGGGGTGGTCCCTGAGCTCGGTCGATATGCACGACGGTCGTCCAGGCACGGCAGGCGTGGCACTTTCCCGACACCAGAGGGAGTGCGCAGGGGGTGGCCCTGGGTTCGGCCGCTATGCACGACGGTCGTCCACGCATAGCAGGCGTGGCACTTTCTCGACACCACAGGGGGTGCGCAGGGGGTGGTCCCTGAACGCGGCCGCTATGCACGACGGTCGTCCAGGCACAGAAGGCGTGGCATCTTCTCGACACCACAGGGGGTGCGCAGAGGGTGGTCCCTGAGCTCGGACGCTATGGAAGACGGTCGTCCAGCACAGCAGGCGTGGCACTTTCTCGACACCATCGGAGGTTTGCAGGCGGTGGTCTCTGAGTTTGGCCGCTATGCACGACGGTCGTCCAGGCACAGAAGGCGTGGCATTTTCTCGACACCACAGGGGGTGCGCAGAGGGTGGTCCCTGAGATCGGACGCTATGGAAGACGGTCGTCCAAGCACAGCAGGCGTGGCACTCTTCTCGACACCATAGGAGGTTGTGCAAGGCGGTGGTCTCTGAAGCGGGGCGCTACGCACGACGGTCGTCCAGGCACAGAAGGCGTAGCTTAGCTTTTACTCGACCACAGGGGGTGCGCCCAGGGGGGTGGTCCCTGAGCTCGGCCCGCTATGCACGAACGGGTCGTCCAGCACAGCAGGCGTCCGGCATTTTCTCGACACCTCGTGGGTGTGCAGGAGGTGGTCCCTGAGCGCGGCCGCTATGCCCGACGGTCGTCCAGGCACAGCAGGCGTGGCACTTTCTCGACACCATAGGGGGTGTGCAGGCGTCGGTCCCTGAGCTCGGCCGCTATGCACGACGGTCGTCCAGGCCCAGCAGGCGTGGCATTTTCTCTACACCATAAGGGGTTGCGCAGGGGGTCGTCATTGAGCTCGCCGCTATGCACGACGGTCGTCCAGGCACAGCAGGCGTGGCACTTTCTCGACACCATAGGGGGTGCGCAGGGGGTGGTCCCTGAGCTCGCCGCTATGGAAGACGGTCGTCGAAGCACAGCAGGCGTGGCACTTTCTCGACACCACAGGGGGTGCGCAGGGGGTGGTCCCTGAGCTCGGTCGATACGCACGACGGTCGTCCAGGCACAGCAGGCGTGGCACTTTCCCGACACCAGAGTGGGTGCGCAGGGGGTGGTCCCTCAGCACGGCCGCTATGCACGACGGTCGTCCAGGCATAGCAGGCGTGGCACTTTCTCTACACCACAGGGGGTGCGCAGAGGGGTTGGTCTCTGAACGCGCCCGCTATGCACGCCGGTCCGTTCCATGCACAGCAGGCGTGCTTTTGTGTCGACAACAATAGGGGTGCGCAGGGGGTGGTCTTCGGCCGCTATGCACGACGGTCGTCCAGGCACAGCAGGCGGTCGTCCAGGCACAGCAGGCGTGGCACTTTCTCGACACCATAGGGGGTGTGCACGCGGTGGTCCCTGAGCTCGGCCGCTACGCACGACGGTCGTCCAGGCACAGCAGGCGTGGCACTTTCTCGACACCGTAAGGGGGTGTGCAGGGGGTGGTCCCTGAGCTCGCCGCTATGCACGACGGTCGTCCAGGCACAGCAGGCGTGGCACTTTCTCGACACCATAGGGGGTGCGCAGGGGTTGGTCCCTGAGCTCGCCGCTATGGGCGACGGTCGCTCAAACACAGCAGGCGTGGCACTTTCTCGACACCACGGGGGGTGCGCAGGGGGTGGTCCCCGAGCTCGGTCGATTGCACGACGGTCGTCCAGGCCCAGCAAGCGTGGAACTTTCTCGACACCATAGGGGGTGCGCAGGGGGTGGTCCCTGAGCGCGTCCGCTATGCACGACGGTCGTCCAGGCACAGCAGGCGTGGCACTTTCTCGACACCATAGGGGGTGCGCTAGGGGGTGGTCCCTGAGCGCCGCCGCTAATGCACGACGGTCGTCCAGGCACAGCAGGCGTGGCAGTTTCACGACACCGTAGGGGGTGCGCAGGGGGTGGTCCCTGAGCGCGGCCGCTATCCACGACACTGTCGCAAAGCCTAGCAGGCGTGGCACTTTCTCGACACCAGAGGGGGTGCGCAGGGGGTGGTCCCTGAGCTCGGCCGCTATGCACGACGGTCGTCCAGGCATAGCAGGCATGGCACTTTCTCGACACCACAGGGGGTGCGCAGTGGGTGGTCCCTGAGCGCGGCGCTATGCACGACGGTCGTCCAGGCACAGCAGGCGTGGCACTTTCTCGACACCATAGGGGGTGTGCCGGGGGTGGTCCCTGAGCGCGGCCGCTGTGCACGACGGTCGTCCAGGCACAGCAGGCGTGGCACTTTCTCGACACCATAGGGGGTGCGCAGGGGGTGGTCCCTGAGCTCTGCTGCTGTGCACGACGGTCGTCCAGGCACAGCAGGCGTGGCATTGTCTCGACACCACAGGGGGTGCGCAGGGGGTGGTCCATGAGCTCGGCCGCTATGCACGACGGTCGTCCAGCCCCAGCAGGCGTGGCACTTTCTCGACACCATAGGGGGTGCGCAGGGGGTGGTCCCTGAGTTCGGCCGCTATGCGCGACGGTTGTCCAGGCACAGCAGGCGTGGCACTTTCTCGACACCACAGGGGGTGCGCAGGGGGTGGTCCCTGAGCTCGCCGCTATGCACGACGGTCGTCCAGGCATAGCAGGCGTGGCACTTTCTCGACACCACAGGGGGTGCGCAGGGGGGTGGTCCCTGAGCTCGCCGCTATGCACGACGGTCGCCCAGGCACAGCAGGCGTTGGCACTTTCTCGACACCACACGGGGTGCGCAGGGGGTGGTCCCTGAGCGCGGCCGCTATGCACGACGGTCGTCCAGGCACAGCAGGCGTGGCACTTTTCGACACCAGAGCGGGTGCGCAGGGGTGGTCCCTGAACTCGGCCGCTATGCACGACGGTCGTCCAGGCACAGCAGGCGTGGCACTTTCTCCACACCATAAGGGGGTGCGCAGGCGGTGGTCCCTGAGCGCGGCCGCTATGCACGACGGTCGTCCAGGGCACAGCAGGTGTGGCACTTTGTCGACACCATAGAGGGTTCGCAGAGGGGTGGTCCCTGAGCTCGGCCGCTATGCACGACGGTCGTCCAGGCACAGCAGGCGTGGCACTTTCTCGACACCACACGGGGTGCGCAGGGGTTGGTCCCTGAGCGCGGCCGCTATGCACGACGGTCGTCCAGGCACAGCAGGCGTGGCATTGTCTCGACACCAGAGAGGGTGCGCAGGGGGTGGTCCCTGAGCTCGGCCGCTATGCACGACGGTCGTCCAGGCACAGCAGGCGTGGCACTTTCTCGATACCATAGGGGGTGCGCAGGGGGTGGTCCCTGAGCGCGGCCGCTATGCATGAGGGTCGTCCCGGGCACAGCAGGCGTGGCACTTTCTCGACACCATAGAGGGTGCGCAGGAGTTGGTCCCTCACGCACGCAAACACATAAGATTTAACTTAAGTATGTGGGGTTCTTCGGTAGCGTAATTTTCCCTACCTAGGCTCTGCCTAGAAGGGTTCGTGCTCTCTGGGCTTAAAGGGCCCGGCAGCGTAAGTCGCCCCGGGCGGTTCCCCCCGGCATCAGCCCCGCGGTTCCCCCAGTTACGTCCCCATGGGTTCACCCAGTTTAGCTTAGCTAGGCTTAGCTTAGCTTAGCTCATCTTTGCTTATCTCATCTCAGTTTGGCTTAGCTTAGCTTAGCGTTGCCTAACCTAGCTTAGCTTAGCTTAGCTTAGCTTATCTCATCTTAGTTTAGCTTAGCTTGACTTAGCTTAGCTTAGCTTAGCCTAGCCTAGCCTAGCCTAGCCTAGCTCAGCTTAGCCTAGCTTAGCTTAGCATAGCTTAGCTTACCTTAGCGTAGCGCAGCGCAGCATAGCGCAGCGCAGCACTAGCACAGCTTAGCATAGCATAGCATTGCATTGCCTAGCACAGCTCCGCATAACATAGCATAGCATAGCGCAGCATAGCATAGCATAGCATAGCACTGCTTAGCATAGCACAGCGCAGCATAGCATGGCATAGCATATCACAACACAACATAGCATAGCATAGCATAGCATAGTGCGGCATGTCATAGCATAGCATGTCATAGCACAGCATAGCGCAGCATAGCATACCATAGCCTAGCATAGCATAGCATAGCGCAGCATAGCATAGCATATCATATCATAGCATAGCGCAGCATAGCATCGCATATCATAGCGCAACATATCATAGCATAGCATATCATAGCCTGCGAAAACATGCGTGTGTGTGTGTCTGTGCGCAGGCAAAGCAAAAACAAAATCAAGCAACAGCGAAAACAAAAGCAAAGCAACAGCAACAGCAAAAGCAACAGCGAAGGCAAAGGCAAAAGCAAAGGCAAGAGCAAAAGCAAAGGCAATGCAAAGCAAACGTAACACCAATGCGAAAGTGTAGATGTAGATGTAGGTGTAGGTGCAGATGTGGATGTAGGTGTAGATGTAGATGTATGTGTATATGTAGGTGTAGATGTAGATGTAGATGCTTGTCTCGCTGTTGATGTTGATGTAGATGTAGATGCAGGTGTTGGTGTAAATGTAGCTGCCGGTGTAGATGTAGATGTTGCTTTCCTAAATGCTCCAACTCCTAGGTGGAGTCGCACTGGGATAATGTCGTTTTTCTGTTTTGCTCCACCCCACCCCACCCCAGGCGTCAGCAGTAACGGGGAGGCGTGGAGGACACCCCCCCCCCCTCCCGCCCCACGTGGTCACGAACCGAAGGCAGCGAGGTTCGCAAATCGAGCACACCACCACGCGGCCAACTCAGCTTCGCAAAGCGAGGTATGTAAACCCAAAAAGCAGATCGCTGCGAGAAAAAGAAAGCAGGGCAAAACGAACACAACAAAAGGGGTTCGCAGGGGGGCGATTCGACCCCTGAACCGAGGACTACACCTTGTTCGTTTCTAAGTATTCGAAAGTCCTTTGATGTTTGAGTGGCCAAGAAACTCTCATGTCTGATTGCTCTATCCTGGGCCTCTTCCTGGCCACTGGGGGGCGGCCAGGAAGGGTCGGAAACGAGCAGAATTAGACATGAGCACGATGAGAAACGAACGACGTGCAGGTGGGGTGGAGCTCATGGCGGGGGCCATGATGTCTCCTTAGATTCCACGGCGCCTCTTCTTATCTCCATGCGTCCCCGCCCTCCCCCCCTGGGCCGCGCACGTGCCGCTGGCCACGGTTTGCGCCCCCCGCCTCCTGGACGCCCCCCCTTGGCCGCCCCCAAATTTCGAGAAGGAGCTGACCTGCATGTCTCCAGCTTGGCATCGCTCGGACGTGTGCATTCTTCCTTCGGCGAGGGCCATGGAGAGGCATCCTTGATCACCTGGCGAAAAAAACCACGCACGAAACCGAAAAAAAACACAGGGGAGGGAGGGAGGGAGGGAGGGAGGGAGGGAGGGAGGGAGAGCGATGGCCAGTGGACGCCCCCCCTCCTGGCCGCCCCCGAATCTCGAGAGGGAGCCGACCCGCATGCCTCCAGCGGGCAGCACCCGCTCCGCAGGCTCGGCGAGGCGTCCAGCGAGCGCCCCCCGCCTCGAGAGGGCGCCGCCCCTCCCTGGAAAGGACTGCTTCGCCGAGGTCGCACGTCTAGCACACCTCCTCCCCCCCCTCCTCCTCCTCCTCCTCCTCCTCCTCCTCCTCTCCTCCTCCTCCACCTCCTCCTCCTCCTCCTCCTCCTCATCCTCCTCCTCCTCTCCTCCTCCCATTCTCCTCCTGCGCGACTCCCCACCCCCCCAGCGGCAGCACGCGCAGAGGGGGGAGGGGGGAGGGGGGAGGGCTTCTTAGAGGAACCTCTGCTCTCTAGAGGGCGCGGGCCAGATCTACAGATGTGAGGCCGGCGCCTCCTGAAGGCAGCCTGCTTCTAAGAGCCCTCCCCCTCCCCCCACCCCCTTGTGCGCGCCGCCAAACATTGAGAAAGGAGGCGCCATGCGCCCGTGCAGCTGAAACGTTGCGTCAGGCTTCCGGCCGCTGGTATTGAGCACCAGGCGATACCACCGGCGAACATAGGTCATGGTAATGACTGAACGCGCGTTATCAAAGCAAATGGCTGGACAAACGAGGATTTACCAAAGCGAGAAACGGGTTCGTTAAATTGCGCAGCCTGATCAAAACAAGGCAGAACGTCATTCAGTAAACGCAGAAGCCGGTTTACTGAACTCAGAAACGGATGTTCTAAATTTGGGGCCGTTTTCTAAATCCAAGGTCCTATCATTACCATGACCTGAGTGGTTCGATCAAGCGAGAGCCCCGATTTGATCGGAGGAATGCGTTCCGTCCTTGAACAGCGCGCTAAGGTTGGGGGCCCCATCATGTAAAGGTTTCGCCCTCCATCATTGCATTTGCTGCGAAAGTTTGCAACGAATGATCGCGGCGCTGAGGCAAGAACCCCATTTTGAAAAGGTATGCCCCTCCATCATTGCAGCTGTGCCCACATGTTCAGACGAATGTGCGCGGCGCTTAGGCTAGAGCGCCATTGTGAACAGGCACCGACAGCCATCCATGTGTAACAGTTGGAAGTTTGAAGCTTCAGGTTCAAACATGCTGAGGGAGTTTCATACGAAACGCCCGGCCCATCCGATGAATAAGTGTGGTGGCACGACAGGGAGATGTGATATGTAAGGGAAAAGGATGGAGGAGGAGGAGGAGGAGGAAGAAGAAGACAAAGACCCAGCCTCCCATTTGACAAGTTTCTGGCTCTGGGAGCTTTCACAGCCCCAGGACAGTCAAAAGAACGACGAGGGGTGCAAGAGCTCCCAGGGAGGGGTCGAGACCTCTTGAGGGTCCACGTTGCGAGACAATCACGGCGGGAAGACGAGGAGGACAAGGAGGCCGTGGCCGCGTTGGTTGAGGAGGTTGCTGGCTTGGCGGCTCTCGGGGCGCGGGGGGGGTTCTCGCCACCTCCCTACCCCTATTCCTATTCGTAGCTGGCACGCGTGAATCTCCATGAAAGTGAGTGCGCGGTGGTGTCTGGACCCGCTGCACGCCTGCAGGAGGGCGGACCACGCCAAGGGGAATGCTCTCTCCGTCGATTCGCGTCGCCCGCTCAATTGCGGGGGGTGCTGTCCGCATGGCCAGCAGGGTACGGCGCCGTGCCGCCAACACTCCCCGACGCCACTGAAACCTCCCCACGACGAGCCAGGACTCGCAGCAGCCGCTGGCCCAACGCAGGGCAGGGCCCCCACCTGCCGAGGCGTTCCCCGGCGAGCATCTCGCGCGGCCTCCCCGAAGGCCCCCGAGCCCCGCGCGGGCAGGGCGAGCTCGCCGGGCACGGGCCGAGCGCGGCCGCCGCGCAGCAGCGCCGTCTAGACCCCGCCGACCGGGCCACCGCCGCCGCCGTGCGCCGAGGGGCTCCTGCCTGGACCACCGCGGCACCCGCGCGGGCGCGTCGGCGGCGCCTCGGCCGCCCAGCCCGCGTGCGCGCCGCGCCTGCTGCCCGCGCGCGCGGCTCCAGCTGCCCCGCTGCCCGGGCTCTGTGTGCGCGCAAGGCATGGCCCCCACTGTCGAGGAGTTCTCCGGCGAGCACTCGCGAGGCCTCCTCGAAGGCCACCGAACCCGCGCGGGCAGGGCGAGCTCGCCAGCCACGGGCCGAGCGCCTCCCGGCCGCTCATCCCCGAGGCGCTCGCGCAGCGCAGGCGACAGGCCGCAGAGCGGCCCAGCTGTCGCTTTCCAAGCCGCTTGCGCCCTCGACGCCGTCGGCTGCGGCAGCCGCCAAGCCGCCGCGCCTGCGACACCGGCAGGCCTGCGGCAGCCGCCAGGCCGCCTGCCGACGGCATCGGCGCCTCCGCCGTTGCGCCCTCGCCGCGCCGCGCCGGCAACGGGCAGCTGGTCGTGCCCGCGCTCGCCCCCGGCGCCTCTGGCGGGCCCGCAGGCCACCTCGCCGGCGCAGCGCGGCCGCCGCGCAGCAGCGCCGTCTAGACCCCGCCGACCTGGCCACCGCCGCCGCCGTGCGCCGAGGGGCTCCTGCCTGGACCGCCGCGTTGTACGGCAGCCGCCGCGGCACCCGCGCGAGCGCGTCGGCGGCGCCTCTCGGCCGCCCAGCCCGCGTGCGCGCCGCGCCTGCCGCCCGCGCGCGCGGCTCCGGCTGCCCCGCTGCCCGGGCTCTCTGTGCGCGCGCCCCGCGCCCTTCGCGGCGCGCGGCGAGGGCCCCCCGACGCCGCGGCGGCGCCCCGAGCCCGAGTGGCTACGGAGCGGAGCGACCAGGGAGGCGGGCGGCATGGGAGAGGTTTGCGAAGGGGGGCAGGAAGCGAGGATCGGGCCGGGCGAAAGGGGGGGATTGGGAAAGGGGGGGTTACGAAATTTGCTGCATGCAGCTGGTTTCGGGCTCACCGAGGCGCCCATTCCTCGATACATGGCCACCTCCGGCGCCGGGAGGCGCCGGGAAAATCAGCTACGTGAGCTGATTTTCAACCCCCCCCTTTGCTATCCCCCCCTTTTGCCCGACCCGAGAGGCGGGCGGCACAGGAGAGGTTTGCGAAGGGGGGCAGGAAGCGAGGAGGGCGGTGCTCATCGCCCAGGTGTGCGCGGCACGTCACCGGCTCTCGTGATGTCGAGGGAAGGCGGCCAGGGGTGCGCGGCACCTCACCAATGCTCGGAGTACTTACACATCCTCCTCCTCCTCCTCCTCCTCCTCCTCCTCCTCCTCTTCCTCCTCCTCCTCATCATCATCATCATCATCCTAAATATCATCATCATCATCATCATCATCATCATCATCATCATCATCATCATCATCATCATCATCATCATCATC
>CAUYUJ010014709.1:160000-220000 GCA_963575745.1 Prorocentrum cordatum
GGAGGAGGAGGAGGAGGAGGAGGCGGAGGAGGAGGAGGAGGAGGAGGAGGCGGAGGAGGAGGCGGAGGGGAGGAGGAGGAGGGGAGGAGAGAGGCGGAAGGCGGAGGCCGGAGGAGAGGAGGAGGAGGAGGAGGAGGAGGAGGAGCCCACAGGGGAGGCGAGGGTCCTGCCCGAAGCCAGGCGGGTCGGTTCTCCCCCGCGCGCGGGGCCTGCCCCAGGGCGGCTTCCCTCCGTCAAGGCGCGGGCTCCTGGCCTCTGCCCAGCAGCGGGCGAGGCCGCCGAGGACGCGGGGCGAGGGCCGCCGACGCCCGTCAGCGACAGGGCCGCCCCCGAGTTCGGGAGGGAAGTCGGCGGCGCGCGCGCGCCGAAGGGGGAAGTGAGAGGGGGACAAACCTCCTCCTCCTCCACCTCCGCCTTTTCCTCTTCCTTCCCCTCCTGATCCTCCTCATCTTCCTCCTCCTCCTCCTCCTCCTCCTCCTCCTCCTCCTCCTGCTCCTCTCACCTCCTCCTCCGCCTCTTCCTCCTCTTCCTCCTCCCTCCTCCTCCTCGTCCGCCTCCTCCTCCTCATCGCCTCCTCCTCCTCCTCCTCCTCCTCCTCCCCCTCCTCCTCCTTCTCTCCCCGCCATTTCCCTCATTCCCCCCTCCTCCCCCCCTCCTCCTCCTTCTCCTCCCCCCCTCCTCCTCCTCCTCCTCCTCCTCCTCCTCCTCCTCCTCCTCCACAATTGCAGAATATGAAATACTCTCCCACTTCCCCTGATGGCGTCCCGAAGATATCCGACACCCCCCGCGTATTGTTTTTTACGCACAGGATTCCCGGGAAACAGGTTTTCGCTTGTGTTTTGTTTCGAAATGCTGCTCTCGCAGAGGCGCCGGCCTCATTTTCGGGCCCCGCTCGTTCCGAATCGTGCTCCCGCTGCAGCGCTGGCCTCATTTCCGTGCTTCCGCTTGTTCCGAATCGTGCTCCCGCTGCAGCGTTGGCCTCATTTCCGCGCTTCCGCCCGTTTCGACTCGTGCTCCCGCTGCAGCGCTGGCGTCATTTCCCGTGCCATGCCACAGCACACGCGCACAACACGCACACACACACACACCACCACCACCACCACCACCAGCACCACACCACCAGCACACCACCACCACAACCACCAGCACCACCAACCACCACCACAACCACTGCACACACGCACGCACTGCACGCACGCGCAACCACCACCCACTAGTCGCGGATAGAGGAAATCATCGCCATGTCTGGGAATGGGAGGAGGGGTAGGAAGTCAGATTGACTCGCGCAGCACCTACTTGTCCTCCCTCCCCTTCCTCCTCCTCCGCCGCCTCCTCCTCCGCCTCCTCCTCCTCCTCCTTCTCCTCCTCCTCCTCCTCCTCCTCCTCCTCCTCCTCCTCCTCCTCCTCCTCCTCCTCCTCCTCCTCCTCCTCCTCCTCCTCCTCCTCCTCCTCCTCCTCCATTCCTCCCGAAGGCGACGACGACGAAAACGAGAGCGACAGCGACAACGACAACGACAGCGACAACGACAGCGACGACGACGACGACAGCGACGACGACGACGACGACGACGACGACGACGCAGGGGTGATGAGGAGGAATGCTACGAGGAGGGGGCGCGATCTCTAATCATTTCCAGAGCGGGAAGAGGCAATGGAAGAGGAGTTGGAGGACGATCAAGATTTTGGAGGAGGCACATGAGGAGGAGAAGAAGAAGACGTCCGTATGATGGCCGGGTTCGCGATCATATACATATAACGGCGCACCGGGTCCGGGGGCCCGGGGCCGGGACCTCGACCACAAATGTGCACCCCGGGGGGCCCGGAGGTTCGTCGGGGCTTGCCGGAGGCCTCCCCGGTCAGACAAGACGGCCCCAGGAGCGCCCAAGACGGCCCAAGAAACTTCCAAGAGGCCTCCAAGAGGGCTCCGAGATGCTGAAGATGGCCTCCAGACGTCCAAGGACGCCCCCAAGACGCCCCAAGAAGCCTCCAACATGCGTCCCAAGAGGGCCCCTAGACGCAAAATTGGCCCATTCCCTTCGTAAAACGTACATTTTTCAACAAAGTTGTCTTTTGGGCTTTCCGACGTTACAGGACGGCCCAAGAGGCGCCCAAGACCGCCCCAAGACGGCCCAAGAAGCTTCCAAGAGGGCCCCAGGACAGCCCAAGAGGGCCCCAAGACGGCCCAAGAGGCGCCCAAGATGGCCCAAGAGGGCCCCAAGACGGGCCCAAGAGGGGGCCCAGAGGGGGACCACGAACCGCAAGCTCGAGCCTTCCGCCCCAAGAGGCCGCCAGGAGGCCCCAAGGAGGCCCCTCAAGAGGCCCCAGGAGACCCCAGACGTCCAAGGACGGTGTTGTTTTTCTCTCTCTCTCTCTCTCTCCCACTCTGGGAGGCGGAGGAAGGGGATCAGCAAGAGGAGGAGGAGAAGGAGAAGGAGGATCTGTTGGGACTCTGGTTCCATGTGCCGCAGGAGGAGAAGGAGGAGGAGAAGGAGGATGAGGAGGAGAGGGAGGAGGAGCAAGGAGCGAGGAGCAAGGAGCGAGAAGCAAGGAGCGAGGAGGGATCGAGGAGCGAGGAGCGAGGTGCGAGGTGGCGGAGGAGGCGGAGGAGGCCCGCCACAGGCCGCGGCGGCGCCCTTCGTGTGCGCGCAGGACGGCCGCCGCTTGCCCCAACCGCCCCTCGGGGGGAGGCCGCCAGAGACCTCCCGAGTCCTCCATCAGAGGCCTTCGGGGAGATCCCCCGGGGGTCTCCGACGGGAGGCCCCCGCGAGAGACACCTGGGGGCCCCGGCAGGCAGGACTCCGACCAGGGGCCTCCGCCCCAGACCCCCGACGTCATGATTTTTGCTCATAATGGCGACCCCCAGAGTGAAGTCGGGCCTGCCCCTCTATAGGAGGAGTATTCAAAATTAGTCACAAAAAAATAGTATGGGGACGATTTTTGGGGCATTTTTGTTAATTCTGCACATATATATATATATATATATATATATGTACGTTGATTATTTTTATTTTTCGTCCAAAATCCGCCTGGAGGAGGACAGGCCCGACCTAACCCCAGAGTTCTCGACCCATTCCCCGAGACCGGCTTCTTATTTCGAGTCGTTGTTGGACGGCCCGGCCCCGAGGCCCGGTGAGGGCCCCCAGAGGCCCAAAAGAACAAAAAACCTTCCGTGGCGATTCTCTCCTGACCCAAGGGGGTCTGGGGACGCCGCATGTCTGGGAATGGGGTGGGGGGGGGCCCTGGGGCCCCGAAGGTGCGCGACACATTCTCTTTTCTATCCCCCCCCATGATTTCAGGAGGGAGAGATCTGACAGCGACACGCACGTGCCTGCGGATGCGGGAAATGGGGGGGGAGGCCTCCACCGAAGGCATCCAGCGACCCGGAGACCCGCGGCGGGCCCGCGCCCTACGCGGCGTGTCGGCGAGGCAGCGGGGAGCGGGTTCTGCCCTGGTGCCCCGGCCTCGGGGGGCCCCTCGCGGGCACGGCCGGGCGCGGCTCCCAGCACCGGCCGGGGCGGCGTCCGTGAGGGGTCTGTGCAGGCCTGGGGGGGTTCTCCTAAGGGCTTAGGCGGCCCGGCCTCCTCCTCCTCCTCCTCCTCCTCCTCCCCCTCCTCCTCCTCCTCCTCCTCCTCCTCCTCCTCCTCCTTCCTCCTCCTCCTCCTCCTCCTCCTCCTCCTCCTCCTCCTCCTCCTCCTCCTCCTCCTCCTCCTCCTCCTCCTCCTCCTCCTCCTCCTCCTCCTCCTCCTCCTCCTCCTCCTCCTCCTGTGAAGATCCCGGGGCCCGAAATGAAGCAGAAAGGCCCGGTGCGAAAAAAGTGGCCGCACCAGGATCTCCGGGGGGAGCGGCCTCGAGCGAGGTCCTCTCCTCCGAACGCGGCAGGCTCGCGCCGAGGCAGCGGGCATGCGCCGCGGCTGCGGCTAGCCTCCAGGGCCTCCGCGGGCAGCAGAGCACGACGGCGAGCCGCTCGTCGTTCTGCGCCTCTGGCCAGTTTCTCCTCTTCCTCCTGCTCCTTCCCTCTCTCCTCCTCCTCCTCCTTCCCTCCTCCTCCTCTTCCTCCTCCTCCTCCTTCCCCCCTCCTCCTGCTTCCCCCCCCTCCTCCTCCTCCTCCTCCTTCCCCCTTCTGCGCCGCGGGGAGAGAAACTGGCTCCCGGGCTGGGGCCGACAGTTCCGGGCCAGCGCCGCAGATACACAAGCACAAACAGAAACACACAGACACAGACACAGATATGTACAGACACAGACACACACACTCACACACCACCACCACCACCACCACCACCACCACCACCACCACCACCACCACCACCAACAACAACAACAACACCAACACCAACGCCAACACCAACTCCAACACACACACACAAACACAACAGAAGAAACACTCGAACACACAAACACACACACAGAAACAAACAAACGACCAAACAAACAAACAAACAGACACCCACACACAAGCAAACACGCAACACACACACACACACGCATGCACGCACGCACGCACACACACATACAAAATACAATCACAGGCACACACACATTCAAAAGCACACATACACAAACACACGCACAAAACACATAAACACACACCACACACACAACACGCACCACACACCACACGCAACACACACACCACACACACACACCACACACACAATACGCGCACACACACAACACACACACACAACACACACACACACACCACACACACATACAACTTACACACAACACACAACACACACGCAACACACACACACACACACTCACAACACACACACACACATGCGGTTGCTGGTCCCTTGTGTTGGACCTCAACTCGGGGTTGCCGTTGTGGCCTCTCTGGGTGCCTCAGGGTGTTGTACTCTGTAGCGCACCCTCGTGCGGACCTCAGTGGTCCCGTGGGGGCAGGCCCTTTTGGGCTTGCAGTGACTTACAGGCTGTCACTGATTTTTGCTTCCGAGCTCTGACCAAGGACTGTCCGAAGGCTGGTACACACACCAACACAACACACAAACACACACACTTCTTGGTCAGCACATGTAATCAGACACACACACACACACGCACCTGCACGGACATGTGACGCCCTGATATGTTTGATACGCGGTGCCCCGCAGTCCCGTCTCTTCCCCCCGGACTTGCATTTCGCCTTGAGTCGTTTATTGACGGTCCCGGGGCCTGGCGAGGGCCCCGAAAACTAAGACAAGTTTCCGTCTTGATTCCTTTTACCGCGCGATCATGTGTGGGTCTGGAGTCTGGAGGTCTGGGTTTGGCAAAACAGGTGCACGCAGACCGAGCAGAACCTCTCTTCGTGGATCGACGGCGCGCCCCAGGGTTGAAGGCAGAGGGAGCGGGACTTCTCTCGGGCGGATGGTACAGTCAGCTCGAACCACAAGGACGCATGATAAGGATGCAAGGGCCCTGAAGGCCATGTCGACACTTTGCGGGCGGGGCGCGGCCAGCGGAAGCGGGCACTGATGGGCCGAAGTGGAAGGATGCCAGGGGTAGCTTTGGAAAGTGGTGAATCCTTACTATGCGGGTCGACTGCAATGTTAAGTCGGGCGTGTCCCCCTACAGGGGGATTGCCGACGAAAAAACAAAATACCACCAACATAGCCAAAACATATTTCAAAAATAGTCTGGGGATTCTTGTTTGAGTATTGTTTGACCTTCTTGGGGTATTTTTTTGGTATTTTTATTTTTCGTCGAAAATCCCCCTGTAGGGGGACACGCCCGACATAACTGTAATGGGGGTTGACCTACATGGAGGTGAAGAACAGCGCCTTACACGGGGCCCTTTCCTTCACCCCCCATGCAGGTCACCGCACATTACCATCCGCCCGACTCTCCGCAGGGCCAGAGTGCATCGGGCCTCCTGGGAAGCTTCCAAAGCCCCCCTCACATCCAGGGAGGGCTTCTCAGAAGGCCCGAGGGCTTATCAAACGCCCCGCCGAGTTCTACGAAGGCATGCCGCCTTTCACTGCCCCCTTCGGCGCGCCGCCGAGTTTGGCTTTCGGGTCATAACTCGGGAATCCGGCGGCCGTTCTTAACGATCCGTGCACCCTTGAAACGCTCTCGGCGAGGCACAGCTGCTGGAAAGCACCGCAAGGCTGGAAAACTTCCAGGGACCAACGAAAAGTCAGAAAACGTAGAATCTCTCCGCTCGTCAGCATCACTTTGACTGCGTACTTATAAGCTTGAACTCCCAATCCAGAACGTCCCTCGCACGACCCAAGTGGGATCTTGGTGATCTTGGCGCCTCTCCTTCAACACCCCTCGCTGTCTGGCGCCCCTGGGCAAGCTGATCCGTGCTTCGGCACTGAAAGTGGGCGGAAGCGGCGGGTGGAGAGATGCAGATATCGGCGATCAGATGCATCCAATGATGTGGCAGTTGATGCCGTTCCAGCCGACAAGACAGTCTAGGAGAAGTCCAACATGATTCCGAATCACAAGAGGTCCTCGACAGGGTCCCAACGCCGCCGTTCAAACGTGTGACCATCTAGGCTACGAAGTTACCACGCTTTCACCGCGTCACGGTCCTGGGGCCTTCAGGGGAGCGGAGCCAAGAAGCGTGTGATGGGCGCGCCAAAATGGGCGGGGTGATCGCATGCAACACGACCCCCTGCGGGCTTCGGCTGAGCTCCTCATGAGGCCACGAAGCGTGTGAGGGGTGGGCCGAAATGGGCATGCGGAGGGCAGAGGCAGGGATGTGAGAGGAGGAGGAGAAGGAGGAGGAGGAGGAGGAGGAGGAGGAGGAGGAGGAGGGGGAGGAGGGAGGAGGAGCAGGCAGCGGAGGAGGAGGCAGAGGAGGGCGGAGGATGGAGGACGGCGGGGGAAAAGCCTGCGGCTCCCAGTGCGGGCAGACGACCCGCCTGTACTGCCCCCGCTGCGTCTGGACCGCGCTGCCGCTGCCGCCGGCGCTGGACCTCGGGGTGCGCGTGCGGGTCCTGCGGCACCCCAAGGACTCAGCGGGCGAAGAACGGTATAAAATAAACTTCTTCGCCGTCGGGGACATCTGCCCCAGGGCGGCTGGAAAGTTTATACCCCTACGGTGGCACCGCAAGGGCATAAACTTTCCAGCCGCCCTGGGGCAGGCGCCCCCGACGGCGAAAAAGTCTATATTGTATACCGTTCTTCGCCCGTGAAAGGACGCCTGTCGCGTCGGGTGGGGAGCAAAAAAGAGAAGGAGAGCGGGCGCGGGCGCGGAGGAGGAGGAGGAGGAGGAGGAGGCGGAGGAGGAGGAGGAGGAGGAGGAGGAGGAGGAGGAGGGGAGGGCGGCGCCAGCCGCCTCCTGCCAGAGTCGGGCCCTCCAGGCCGGCGTGAGCACCGAAGCTAACCCAGCAGTGCCGAGCGGGACAGCCCGACTGCGGGCCGCCCCTGCGGCGCCGCGGGGTGCGCCATGGCCGCAGGCGGCGAAGGAGAAAGGATCGGAGAGGAGGAGACTCTCCTCCTCCTCCTCCTCCTCCTCCTCCTCCTCCTCCTCCTCCTCCTCCACCTCCTCTCTTTAGGCCTCCTAGATGGGGTCGGAGTAGATCCTGCTAGATGGGTTCGGAGTAGATGGGGTCGGAGGATCGCGCCGCATCGCCGATGCATCGCCGATGCGGCTCGATGTGAAGCCCGATTTGCTTCACGTCGACGTCGCCGGTGCATCGCCGACGTCGACGATGCATCGCCAGTGCATCGCCGATGCATCGCCGATGCATCGGTGATGCATCGGCGATCTGGCGCGTTCCTCCGACACCATCTATTCGGACCCCACTTAGGAGACCTCTACTCTTCCGCCTCCCCCTGTCCGGGAAAAGCGAAGAATCGGACGGGGCTGGGACGAGGATCAATCCGTTCCAGAGCGTTCCGGAACGCTCCGAGAAGGCCGCGGCGCTCCAGACATCACTTTGAACCGCCGGATCTCAGAGATTCCCGATTTATCCTCACCCGATTTCTTCCTCGTCCCAGCTTCGTCTTAAAGAGGAGGAGGACGAGGAGGGTCATCGAGCCTCGAGCATCGAGAGGTTTGTGCTTTCGTTGGGCCTTCTGCGGGTCTCTTGGGGCTTCCAGAGGCCCCGGGCGAGGCTCGATGTGGGACGCTCTTCTCTCCCTTAGGGGACCTCTTCGGAGGATTGGGCGGCCCTCGCTTTGGAGCTGGGGCGTCTTTGGCCATGGTTCGAAGAAGAAAAAACGGCATGGACATTACTTTTCGGCGCTCCGCACGGATTTCTTGGATCTGCGCTTGGCCCCTTCCCATGCGATTTGAATTCAGGTACCGGTCTGGGCTTCCGTTTCTCAGTAGAGGCCTCATTGGCTTACCGATTTCCGCCGACTCGCCTTCTCCCGATGTGTCCGACAATTTCTTCCGGCCCGATGAATGTTGATCGCCGATCCGATTTATCGATTCGATGATTGGCTCTCCTGGGCTCGTCGTCACGGCTGGATCCGCTTCGAGACCATGGTCAAAACGCACCCCCAGAGATGGGCCTATAGTTGGCAGTGTTGGGGGCCTCGGAAGGGTGGCCTCGGCGCCACGCTTGGGCTCGCGTCGGAGACCTGGTCGAAGCGCGACCAAGGAGATGCCTGGAAGGCGATGCTTGGAAGGCTCGGAGAATGTGAGGCGGAGGAGAAGCAGCAAGTCGGAGGGGGAGGTGAAGGAGGAGGGCGGGAGGAGGAGGACGGGAGCAGGAGGAGGAGGAGGAGGAGGAGGAGGAGGAGGAGGAGGGGGAGGGGGAGGGGGAGGAGGAGGAGGAGGAGGAGGAGGAGGGGGGGTCCGTACGCACCGTTTTGGTTCAAGCCTTTCGGCCGAAGTTGCGCGTCCCCCGAGGCCGGCACGAAGGCACCACTGCTGCGGCCACGAGATGCACCGATCCCCGATGCGAGCTGCCAGGCAGCTGTTGGCCTCCGAGCACTCCTCGGCCGCGGAGACACACGGCCAAGGGTCATCCCTCGCGGGCCTGCAACCCCAGACCCCCGGCGTCGCGATTGCTCCACCACGTCGACCCCCAGAGGGGCCCCTGGAGGCCGGCAGCGCCGAGAAGCCTCCCGATATCGTGATGTCCTCGCGACTCGAGGGGGGCCTGCGGCCGGTGCGCAGGGCCCGTGCCCAGCGCGGTGGTCGGCGGGGCCCTGCGGGCAGCGACGGCTGGAGGCCACCGTCCACGGAGGGGGCCCGCCGGGCCCAGCCTGCCCCGCCCCGCGCGGTCGCCCGCGGGAGGCGCTGCGGGAGGGGGCCCCGCCCGCGGCGCGCCCTCGCCCTCGGGGGGGACGCCTGGCTCGGGCCGGACGAACGGGGGGGAGGAGGAGGAGGACGAGGAGTATATAGGAACCAGTCATGATGACCAAGGTGAAGTGATTCAAGACGGGACAGGGGCAGGGAAGGGCGGAGGGGCGGAGGCGGGGCGGCGCCTGACGGCGGGCGCCACGACGTCGGCGTTGAACGCCCCGCGGCGCGCCGCGGCCGCGGCGCTCTCCCCTCTTAGGCCGCTCCCTCTCGCCCTCCTCTCCTGACGCTCCCGTCCCCAAAGGCACGATCCAGGGAGGAGCCCCTTTGAAATCCTGCTAAGATTCTGGGACCCCGCCCGACCGAGTCTGAACGAACACTGAGATCCTAGCTCTCGAAGCTGGGATGTGGAGTAGCACCCGCACACCAGGCACCACAACAAATCTTTATCAGGCCAGAAAGCAAGCTGATGAGACGCATGCACTTCCCTCGCGCGGACACAAACCGAACCCGTGGGCCGAAATATGGCCCCAGTCCATGACATCGGACAACACGGGGTTCCAAGAAAAGCCGCGAGCTCAGAGGATTTGGCAAGACACCCACACCGACGGCACTGCCCGAAATCCGAAGCGAGCTGGGGACAAGAGTGCTCAGAGCCCAAAGCAGCTCTGCGGAGCCGTTCGTTCGCCGTCTGTCGCACCCGAAGTTTGGGGAGGCGCGGCGGACGGCGGCCCTCAAACTCCAAGACATCCTCTATCACTGTAACAAGGTGGTTCTGTACTTTGCGGGCCAGCCCGTCAGCAAACCTCGCAGGAGCGGTCTGGCCGAAACGAAGCTGGACAAGAGTGGCAAAATGACCAGCGACCTGGTCCGCTACAGCATTCGCCAGCACCACCCTTGGGTTCTGGCCACGGGCCAGCGCGTCAGAAACAGACAGATGGCTCGGGATCTGCACGAGAGCCACCTCCCCCACGCGGGCCAGAGCGCTCTGAACACGATTCCAAAGGTCACGGTGGGTCAACACCCTCTCCTGGAGGCCCGCCTGGGTGCGCGCAAAACCCCGAGCAACATAGGCCGAGTCGCACACATACCCAAGACACGAATCGTCCTGGGCGGCCTCCAGAAAGGACGCGAGAGCCCACAGCTCCCCTCTGTTCACGGATTGCTTACCAGCGATGCCACCCCCACTAAAACATCGGATGCCAGCACCCGACAGGTTCTGGGGGGTGGTTAAAACATCATGCTCAAAAACCGCGACGCCCCATGACACCCTCCTCAGACGCTTGTCCCTCGAGAACTCCCCCCCACCACCACTCGCATCTCCAGCGCCCCAGATGCGAGTCCCCTCGACGCAGCACGGAAACGAACCCAAGGCGACAGAGAGCGGGAATTCGGGAGGATGAGGCACCTCGGTCCAAGAGCGGGGCACGAGGCCGCGGAGCCAGAAACATGGTATTTCGGCAGCCACGGACGCGGCCTTCCTGGCGAAAGCCTGGTCAATTTCCGGGAAAAAAGTGCATTGTGCGGACGCTCCCAAAAGCGATGGATGTCCGTCTCAGGGCCAGTGCCGCATCTGGGACAATGCTCTTCGGTCACACCCCCACACGAAAGGATGCGAGAGCGGGCCCAAACACCCCCCGTGAGAACAGCACGCAGAAGGCCCCATTTCTGGACGGACTTGCGACGCAAGGAAGCAAGGTGCCTCCACTCCACCGTCAAATCAACACCGTCTTCGGCCCCACTCCCGTTTTTGTAAGCGGCGGCAGCCTTCCATGGACGGTTGTCAATACTGCGGGCGACCTATTCTTTCAAATCAGACGTCATATAAGCATGGGATCGAGGCTCATCGGGAACAGCGAAGACATCCCCCCCAGGAGCCACCCAAGACCAGGGCCCGTCGAGCTTCCATCCCAGGGCCGTCATCGCCGCCACAACCGCTGAGACAGGCCCCTTGATATTATGCCGCCGACGGGAGGGCCCCAAAGCTGATGCGAGCGCGACCGCGTCCTCCCAACACGCGCGCATGCGAGCCGCGCTCTTTTCAGGCAAGGGCGCGACGACCTGAAACCGCGAGTCGAGCAGCTGAAACACAGTCGAAAAAAGCAGGGTCCTTTCTTCGAACCTCGACCGCCAGAAGCGATGTCAAACACCTACCCGCACTGCCTCGAGCAAACGATCTGGCCAGGGCTCGCCGCCAACTTTGAAGCACCGAGGGCGCGACCCCAAAAACCTCCCAGGCGTGGGAAGCCTGCGGCAGAGCCCCAGTGAGGATCAAGCGCGCCCCGATCTGACGAGGAGCCACTGAAGCCAGCTTATGAATTCGGGAGGCCCTGCGATGGGCTTGACCCAGGCGCTTGGAATGACGAGGCTTGGCCCCAGACACCCCACTCCCTCGCTCGATGCCAAGATCGGCTACAACCGAGGTCACTTCGACCTGGATGCCTTTCGATCCTAGCTCAGCTCGGATTGCACGCGCCACCGACAGCTCCGACGCCACGATGGTGGATTTACTGGCAAGCTCCGACGCCACGATGGTGGGTGCACTGGCAAGCTTAAGCCGCCCCCCAGCACATCCAGCAACAAAAACCGAACAAGCATGGACCAGTTCCCGAATTCCATCGCGCTTGAGACCCTCAGCACGCTGCGTGACATCATCGATCCACGTGCGAATGGACACCAAGGAACTACTGGCACACGCCTGCACAGAAATTTGAAACATCTGGCCTCTAGAGAAATCGGGGGCGCTGCGAGCACCCGCCACAAGGCCCCCGTGAGGATGGATCGGGGGGGCGTGACACCCCTCGTCCCGCAACAACCTGGGCCCCATGTGGGGGATCGCCTCAAGGGCCAGGGGGTGCGGCGGAAAGTCCAAATTGATGGCATGGGCGACAACCCGCTCCCACCGAATAGTATCATAGAAAGCCTCGGCATCCCAACAGATCGAGGCAACACAAAAATCAGGAAGAAGCGACGACAAGGCCGTCTTGTCTGCAAAACATCGGAGCAAGGCCCCCTGCAAAGCGCTGTTGCCTCGAACCGCGGCGCCCCAAGGACCAGAGCGGGCCGCAGCCCGCGTCTCCGCGGGTCGAGACCTCATGCGACTCCACAGGCGACCAAGCCACGTGAGCAACCCGATGGCGCGACCCTTGCACACATCAGGTTCGCGCAGCAAAACAATGACTGCAGGCAGCCATTGCCGCGGCCGCGCCACCAGCGATTCGACAGCGTGAAACACGGAAAGCAATGCCGTGCGGCCCGCCTCAGACAGCCACCATACGTCTCGTTGCCCCACCGACTCGATGCCACACGCCTTGCGAGGAGGGATATGCCGAAGCGCCTCCTCAAGTTGGTCCAGGGTGAGAGGCTCCAGCAGGTCATCCATAGCCAGGCGCCGAGCCTGGTCCAGCACGCGCAGGGCAGCCTTGTCGCCCTAGTCCGATGGCGTCCACAGCTTGCTCCAGACGCGAGCCTTGGCCTCCATCACCGAAGCTGCGTCCCACGAAGTCTGGCCGTCGATCCTGAGCTCGCTGACCTCCGCCGTGGCGTCACGAACATAACGCTGAAGACCTCCGCATCCAAGAGCGGCTTGCTGGTGAACCCAATCCCGAAAAGCCTGGTGTCGCTGACGAGCGACGGCGCGCTGCGCTTGGTCAGAAGCAGCCCTGGCACCGCCTGCAAACTTCCTGATGGACTCGGGCGCGGCCTGGCCCAAGCACCGGAGGCCTCGAACCCAACGATCACGACGACGGGTTGGGAGCGGCACGAGCTGCGAGGAAGGGGTCGCCCCTGCCAGCTCCTTAAGAAGGCCCCGAACGCGACGCGCACGAGGCATCTGAAACTTATCCAGCGGGCCCACCAACTCGCCCAAGAGTTTAGCCACCGAAGCCCGCCACTTCGAGCTGGGGTCCGATGTGGCCACGTAGGGCTTGGCCCCCTTGCACTCGCCATGACGGGGCTCACGAATCTGTGCTCGGCCGAGGTATTGTTTGCGAGCCAGCGGGTCCACTTTATACAACTCAACGTAATACAACTCCATGGTGCTGACCCACTTGGCGAACAAGGGTCCCAAGGCCTCCGCCTCAACGTCCGCTGCACGGAACGCCAGATAATCGGACACAAACTCAGGAACAACGACCGAAGAGCTGGAGGGCGCCACCTGCTCCCACAGAAGATTCTTCATTTCGTCGTTCCAATCATCCTGCAAAGAAGCAAAAGTATCGAGGTCGGGTTCCGACTGAGAGGTGGCCACCTGCTCGACCTCATCCTCTGGAACATCCGTGTCCTCGTCGTCAGTGAAGAAATCGTGCTCATCCTCCTCCCACAAGGCATACTGCAGAGGGGGGGGACTCTTGATGGATAACTTGCGCCTGGGCCCCCACTTCAAGGGCGATGGCGTGATGTCTGGCTGAGTGCGCGAGGCCTTCCACTCCACAGCCTCGGCCTTTGCTCTGGACCTCTTGCTCGTAGGGTCCGCCTTGACCTTGGGCCGAGGTGGGCGCGGAAAGGCACGAGGCAGGTGTAGGATCCAGGCCTGCGCCCTGCTCGCCTCGAAGTCCAGCGAGAGCTCCAGCCCGTAGCGCGCCTTGCCCGCACCCTCGATGGCCATGACATCCGCCTTGAGCCCCGCAATCCATGCCAGCGCCATGGGCGAGGCCGCGACGTAGTCCAGCATGCGGCCTCGCCCTCAGGTACAAGTGTACTCCGTGCTGCTGGGGGTGACAATGGAACCCTTGACCAGCGCCAACCACCCCGTCGAGGTGAGCTCCTGGGGCGTCAGATTCCAATCTCCAATCGCGAGCCAGGGGCCCTGGATCGTGGAGACCAACGTGCCCAGGCTAGCCGACTTCGTTGCGTTGGCCTTGGGTCCAACTGATGCCGTCATGCAAACTCCAACCAACAACAAGGCCCGACCCTGCGCCCGCATGGCCATCGCCACCATATCCTGAAAGTCGATGGCAGGCTGGTCACGAGTGCCGTCCAAGTCCCGAAGGCCCACTTGGTCGTGAGGAGACGAGGCAAGATGCCGAAGAGACTGGGCGTGGTACTTCGTCAGCGCCCCCATGGTGATGCCCCCAGCTCTGGCCTTGCCCTTCGCCTCGTACGCGGCCGACAGGACGCCCGTGCATCCTGCCTTTCGCCAATCATGAAGAAGATCCTGGGAGCTGGACGGCAGCGCATGGGTCTCGGGGAGGATGAGCACGTCCGCCCTCATTTCCCTACAAACCGAGCGTGCCGCCGGTCCCCAGCCTCCCACATTACGCATATATACTGAGCGCCTGGAACCAACAGGCCCATCAGCACTCCGTCCAGACAAACGTTTTTCGCGAGCTGCATCGAGCGCCAGTGGGGGGGAGACACTCGACAAAGAAGCCGTCGCCCACGGCACAATCGAGGAAGAATAAGTAACCGTCTGCAAAGAGCATGGGGCGCGCGCTCGCTCCTCCTGAGCTCCAGGGACCCCATTCCCCAGGCCATCCCCAAGCGGTAGGGGGGCGCCAACCCTGCCGACATGGGAGGTCACTTGGGAAACAGTCTCACCCTTCTCCGCTCGGGAGGGGTCGACGTCCAGCGACGGCCCACCGCGTGGGCGGCCGCTCGAACTGAACCCCGACAAGGTAGCCGTCACCGATAACGACAACATTGAACATGTAGGGGCCGAACTGCATGACGTAGGCGGGTATGCCCCTCGACCACCATTGGCCCCGCCTGAGCCGAGGGTCTGGCGGAGGCTAAAGGCTCGACGGCGCAGACGCCGCCGCCGCCCTTGCAAACGCCAGCATCTCCGTCGCCTCCTCTTCTAGCTTGGATTTGATGGCCTCGATCCTCAACACCTCAACCGAGTCCGTTGCTTGCGCACTTCCTGATTCCGTCGCCGCCCCAGGCGCCACCGCGCCCGCAGCCGCGTCGTTTCCCTCGCCGCCGCCGCCTGCGCCTGGAGCACCACCTGGACCCGCAGCCCCAGTAGCCGCCGTGGGCGCCGCGGCCGCTCCGCCCGCAGACCCCGCTGCGCTCGCCACGACGTCTCCCGCCGCAGGCGCCTGGGCCTGCTGTGGTCCTGGAGAGCCCTGGCGCCGCTTCTTGGAGATGGTCGCCCGCGCCGCCGAGAGCTTCTCACGATGTTCCTTGAGCTTCCCCTGGGCCTCGCTGAAGGAAGCCCTTAGAGTGTGCGCGAGAGCTGCCAACACCGCCTTCTTGCGTTTGTCGATCTCCTCGACCGCACTCGCGTCCAGGGCCCCATCCTCATTCGAGAACTCAGCGCCCAGGTTGATGGTGATGGCCGAATCCTCCACCAACTGATCAGATAACAAGGCCGACAAGTCGATGGTAGTGCTCGGACTCAGCACAGGCTCGTCGGGCGGCACCAGGGATCGGAAGAGCTGAGCCCGCTCCCGCTCAGCCTGCGCCAGGTTCGCCGCCGCCCCCACAAGCGTCGCGCCAGCCTTCTCCAGCTCCAACGTCAGCTTGAGCTTAGCGGCCTGCGCCTTGTCGAAGGCGGTCTGGCACCTCTGCACCTTTGCCGCCGCCGCCGTGACCTGCTGCGTCGCGGGGACGGTGGCCTCCTGCTTCTTGGTCTCTTCGCGGGTCGCCTCCAGCAGCGCGTGGGCAGCCTTCGCCTGGGCCGAAGATGGCCGCTGAGCGATCATCGCCGTGAGCTGGGCCACCAGGGTCGGCTCAGCACGACTGCCCTTGCCCTTACCCTTGCCCTTGCCCTCGGGGGCACCGCCCCCAGCATCAGGCGGCGGCTGGTTGCCGAAGGGCGCCCCGCACAGGCATGTGTTCTGGCACATCCCAAGCTTACTGACCCACGCCCACCGCGTGCATGCCGTACACTTGACCTTGGAGTCCTGATACTGCTGCGGCGGCTGCGGCCCAGCACGCACGGGGCGCCCCCCCGCAGGCGGTGGAGGCGGCGGGACTTGGCCCCACCACGGTGCCGCCGTCTGCCATGGCGCGGGACCCCAGGAACGGACGGGTCCAGGAGCCATGGGAAGGGGCGGCCAGGGGTCGTTCTCTCCCACTTCCTGGGCTTTGCGTCTGTCCCGTCCTCCTTTGCCTTTCGGCATAGTGGTGTTCTCCCGACTCTTTGTGCTCTTGCGCCCCGAACCCGGGACCTCGGAGCCCAGCCGAAATCACGTGGAGATGGTCGGTGGTCCTGAAGGCCCGCCACGCCCTCTTGGCGCGCAAGCAATCGGGGCCAAAACGGCTGGAGGAGGAGGAGGAGGAGGAGGAGGAGGAGGAGGAGGAGGAGGAGCAGCAGCAGCAGCAGCAGCAGCAGCAGCAGGAGCAGGAGGAGCAGGAGCAGGAGGAGGAGGAGGAGCAGGAGGAGGAGGTGGAGGGGGAGGGGGAGGGGGAGGGGGAGGAGGCGGAGGCGGAGGCGGAGGAGGAGGAGGAGGAGGAGGAGGTTTTCTCGGGGAGGGGCCCCTGGGGCGGCCCCCTCCTCGAGGAGGCGGCGACGGAAGATTGGGAACGGGGGGGGGAGGGCGAAATCTGCTGCATGCAGCTGGTTTCGGCCCCACCGAGGGGCCCATACCTCGATACGCATGGCCGCCTCCCGGCGCCGGGAGGCGCCGGGAGAATCAGCTATAGGCGAGCGGATTCTCAGACCCCCCCCCTTGGCTATCCCCCCCTTTCGCCTGGCCCGACTGGCGGCACCGGCCGCATTTTGGGGGAGGGCGCCTCCCCCGATCCATGGATTTGGCGACCGCGCGCCAAATCTCAGGAGGGGACAGAACACACAGACACAATTAATCGCCGAGTCCCCAGAAAATATGGGCAAATATGGGAAGTGGGGGGGAAGACAGAAACCCAGAAAATATGGGAAACTATGGGGAATCCTGTTATTTGTGTGTATTTATTTGTGTGTCCCAGGGCCCCTTTAAACTCCACGGATCGCTGACTTGTGTCTGCGCGCCCCCGAGGGTCGGGGCCGAGCGGGCCTACAGGTGGCGGGTTCCAGAGCGCAGGCCTCACAGAATGTGCCAGGGGCTCTGACCTCAGATGCTCCAGTCGAGCGAGGCTTGCGACAGAGCAAGAGCTTGAGGTGCGCGAGTCTCGAGTACAGTCGGGGCCCTGAAGAAGGAACCCTTTTCGTTGGGGAGGGGCTCCGTGTTCCTTAAGTGTTTCGCAGCTTGCCTTGGATTTTCCTTGGGTTTTCGATACGAAATCGAAGTTCAACTTATGGAAAAAAGGGGCCTCGTTCCTTATTAATCGCTTCGCTCATTCCGCCGGCCCATATTGTCGCACAGTTGTGGGCTAGCCGAGTTTTGGGGCCTCTTGGGGGCCGTTTTGGGGCCTCTGGGGCCTCTTTTGGGCCTCTTTTGGGCCTCTTGGGGCGTCTTGGGGGCCTCTTGGGGGCCTCTTGGGGCCTTTTTGGGGCCTCCTGGGCGCCTTCTGGGGCGGAGGGCTCGATTTTTCAGTTCTCGGTTCCCCTCTTGAGCCCCTCTTGGGCCCGTCTTGGGGCCTCTTGGTCCGTCTTGGGCGGCACTTGGGCCGTCTTGGGGGCCCTCCTGGGCCGTTCCGGGGCCGTCTTGGGAGCCTCATGGGCCGTCTTGGAGCGGTCTTGGGGGCCTCTTGGGCCGTCTTGGAGCGTCCGGAAGCCGAAAAAGCCAGAACGCAAAAAACAGCGAAAAAAAACAATGAAAATCAACGATTTTGGCCTCTTGGGGCCCTCTTCGGAGGCCTCTTGGAAGGCCCTTGGGGCGTCTTGGAGGCCTCTTGGGCTGTCTTGGGGCCCTGTTGGGCGTCTTCGGGCGATCTTTGGCCGTCTCGGGGCCCTCTTGGACCGTCTTGGAGGCTTCTTGGGGGCCTCTTGGCCCGTCCTGGGGCCCTGTAACAGGGCTCCGGCATCTCTGGCCCGACCTTGCGGGGACCTTGCCGGGGACCTTGCCGGGGACCTTGCCGGGGACCGGCCGGGACCTGGTCGGGGTACTTTTCGTCTGGGGACCCCCAGGGGCCGCCCCGCGCGCGCGAAGTAGAAACATTGTAGAGCAGTTACCGGAGATCTTAGCACGCCTCTGGCCCGTTGGGCCGGCGAATTTAGGGTTCCTTAGGTCAACGCCTCGACTGTATGTTACGCGTCCCAGCCCCCCCAGAAATTCAGAATACGCGATGTCGGGCTCCCCCCCGTTCGCGGACAGCAACAACTTCCAGCAAGATGTTGAAGCTAGAACTCTAACACAGTAAACTGGTACTGCCACGGGCTCTGAAAACATCCGACTGCGCTCCTGAGCCTCAACAGGGCCCACAGAAGGCCGATGGAATCTGCACTGCCGTTTTGAGGTTTGTGTCGAGCTCCTGTTGGAAAAGGCATCCCGTAAGAAAAAACGAAGACAGCCTCCGAAGACCTCAAAGACCCCCAAAGACCCCCGATCCTCCTCCTCCTCCTTCGCGCAGCCCTGCTGCTGGTGCTCGCAACACCACTCGCGCCGCCGCGGCGACCACAGCTGCGCAATCGCCTCGGCGTTGCCCCCGAGCACCTCGCAGTCGTACGGCTCCGGCTCCGGCTCGGCGGGGGCGGCGGTGGTGGTGGCAGTGGCGCTAGCTGTGGGCGCTGGCGTCGGCTCCGCGGTGGTCCTCGGGGCCCCAGTGGTCGTCCTGGTGGTCGTCCTGGTGGTCGTCCTGGTGGTCTCCGTGGTGGCCTCCATGGTCGTCGTCCTGGTCTCTGTGATGGTCGTCCTGGTCCGCGTCGTCGTCACCGGGAGGGAGCTGGTGACCTCGACGAAGGCGGAAACGGTGGCGATGGCTCGGCGGCGCGCCCGGGGGGGAAGGCAGAGAGGGCTGTCCTTCTCACGAGGCGGCGGGGCTTCTTCTCCTCCTCCTCCTCCTCCTCCTCCTCCTCCTCCTCCTCCTCCTCCTCCTCCTCCTCCTCCTCCTCCTCCTCCGCCTCCTGAGAAGCCGGGTGCGGCTTCGCAGCAGGCTTGGAAGGCCTCTGAGAAGCCGCGCCGCCTCCCGAGACGCTCCGCGCCGCCTCCTGAGCAGACTGGGCCCCCCTGCCTCCACCCCCAAGGCGCGCCGCCGCACGGTGGTGGTGCTGGTCGAAGCCGCCTCCGTGATGGCCGGCTCCTGCGTCGAGGTGGCCTCCGTCGAGGTGCCATCGGCCACCGCCTCCACGCCGTTCGGCGCCCGCGGGCCAGTGGCGTTCGCGCCCGGTGCGCCGTCGCTGGCCGTGGCGTTCAGCCCAGGGCAGGCCTCGCCGAGCTCACACCCAGAGCAGACGGGGCAGTCCTCGGACACCTGGCCAGGTCGGATGAGAGGGGGAGGTGGCCCTGAGATCCTGGCGGCGCGACTGAATTCTCCAGAACGGGCGATGTTGCCTCATCCCAGCAGTGTGTGTTAGCGTGTGTCTGTTATGGGGTGAAATTGTGTGTGTGTGTGTCTTGGCCAGCTTCCAGATTACAGGCGGACGGACTTCGGCTGGATTCGAGTGAATAAGAATGGGAAGGCAGAGTCTCGAGATTGCCGCACTTGCTCTGGTCTTCACGACCTGCCAGGCAGGACAGAAGATATCCCCATGCTGAAGAGGGGGCTCCCGTCGTTGGAGCCGTTCGGGACGAGGACCGAGCGCACGCTCGAGGCCCACCACGAGCGGAAGGCCCCTGCGGACCCGAGCCAGGAGCAGAGTTGAGCGGCCGCGGGCGTTGCGGGCCGATCCAGCCGAGCGGAGGGAGGCGCTCATGTCGTCCGACGGCTCAGGGAGGAGAGGCGTGTTCCTCGATCTTTGCGGCATCCAGGCGTGGCTCGTCGGCGTCAGAGGCGGCAGTGGGTGTGATCGTACAGACCCGCTCTCGGCTGCATGCGGAGGAAAAGGATCTGGATGTGCCCGAGATGCATCAACGATGTTCCAATACACTATCCCGTCCAGAATCCCCCTCCACCCGAGTCCTTACAGGCCTTCCCCCCCTGCAGGAGGCGCCCCTTTGACACAACAGCACCCTGTGGGCTTGCCGCTCTGACGGGAAACCGCGTTTGATATGGAACCGCCTTGTTCAGAGCGTGAACTACCTACCCCGCTTTCGCTTCCAGGCAAAACCAAGTCATTTCACGCGCCTCCTCGTCAAGCGGCCTGGCCAGTACAGGCCGTAGTTTGGCATCGCTTGGTATCTCTTGGAAGCGAGGGTGGTCAAAAGCGAGGTAGGTTTGTTTGCCCCCTACTTGTATCCTTCTAGCGTGTAGCAAGCGTGAAAAGGGTATGGTCATACAGCTCTACAAAGCGTCCAGCGAGGTCCCCGCTTCGAAAAGAGGAGTGCTGCCATCTGTGCAACTATGTTGCACAGGCTTAGGCTTCTGGCCACGACCGTCGAGAGATTCTCCAGCGAGGGCCCCACTGTGAAGCGTGACCGCCCTCCAGCCATGCAGCTGATACATGTGCTCACGTCCTCTGGCGCTGAAAGCAGCTTTCTGGCGAAATCGCAGTTCTGAACAAATCCCACAAGCCTTTCCAGAAACGATGCCCCGAGACATTGCCCTGATTAGGGATGTGGGGGAGAACGCATTGGAAGAAAGAGTTGGGTAAGAGGTCGTACCAGTATCCGAAGAAGGGGGGAGGAACCGGAGGAGAAGCTGAAGGAGGAGGAGGAGGAGAAGGAGGAGGAGGAGGAGGGAGAGGGAGGGGAGGAGGAAGGAGGAAGGAGGAAACAAGACGAACAGGCGTTTGAGGAAGAGGAGGAGGAGGAGGAGGAGGAGGAGGAGGAGGAGGAGGAGAAGGAGGAGGAGGAGGAGGAGGAGGAGGAAGGCGAGCAGAAAGGCCAGAGGCCTCTTGGATACTTCTCGGAACTCTTCGGCCTTTCTTCGAGAGCTTGTCGGAGTCATCTTGGAGCGCCTTGGGGGTCTGTTGGCAGTCTGGGGGGCCTCTCGAGGTGTTCTGGCCGCTTCTGGGGGGCCTCCTGGGAGTTTCTTGGGAGCCTCTCACGTGCATTCCGTGGGCCTCTTGGGGCCTCTTGGGCAATTTCTGAGGCCCGACCGGGGCACCCTTGGGAGTCTTGGGGGCCACATTTGGAGATCAGTCCCGCCCCCAGGAGGCAAACATGTGGCCTAAACCTTGGAACACTCAATGTTTGTGTGTTGCCTTCTCGTCGAGGCTTCTGGGGGCATCGTGGAGCCCTTGGTGAGCTCTTGGGTCCTCCCAGGCACCTCTTGGGGCCGTCTTGGGGCACCCTTGGGAGCCCCGGGGGCCGTCTTGGGGCCACCTTGGAGGAGATCGATCAAAGAAGGGGGGCTCCTCAATTTTGGGCCCCATCCCCCCCCACAGGAGGCCTGAATGTGGTCAAAACCCTAGTCAAATCAATGATTTAGGCCTTCTCGCCGAGGCTTCTTGGGGCGTCTTGGGTGCCTCTGTGGGGCATATTGGGGCGTTTGGGGGGTACTTGGGGGTCTCGTGGGAGCCTCTTGGAATCTTGGGGGCCTCTAGGGGCCTCCTGGGCACTTCTCGGGGTAGTCGCAGGGCACCCTTGGGAACCTTGGGGGCCTGATTGTGACATCTTGGAGGAGATCGACCAAAGGAGTGGCCGTACTAAATCAGCACTGCCCCCTCTGGAGGCCAACATGTGGCCAAAACGTGAATGAAATCAGTGGTTTGGGTTTTCTCGCCGAGGCCGAAAAAGACCCTCTGGCACCTCGCGCCCACCCCCCCTCCAGACCCAGGGGTAGGGGGTAGGGGGAGGGGCAAACACTTCCCGGAAGGGGAAGAAGGGGTTCGGAAGAGGAAACCCGATGAACCACTCACGCCCCAAGGCAAGAACCACGTTTTGGAAATGATCCGCCGTCCATCCTCGCAGCTGTTGCGAACTCCAACCTGCAGAGTCAGACACGGCGAGGAAGTCGCACGCGAAACGCCCAGCCCGCTTTACCGGCACGCCTCGGGGTGCGACAGGGAGTAATTGTTGACGCTTCGCGAATCCCCACCAGAGCGGCTCAGCGGCCGCCTTGTGAGCTGGCCCAGCCGGCCCGTTCCGCGCCTTGCAGCTAATTAGGTATGTTTCCGCGCCCCGGACAGCTTCTGTCGCCGCCTGCGCTCTTCGTTTGCGACCGCGACCAAAAAAAAGAATCCCCACCAGCCCATCCAGAAACGATGCCCAGAGGAATTGCCTCGATCAGGGAAGTGGGCAGCACTCAGAGGAAGCCATTATGAGACATCTTGGGCTATATCTGGAGCCATCGTGGAGGTCATCTTAATCAGTGTCCCCCAAGAGGCCAACATGTGGCGAAAACGTTAGTCAAATCAATGATTTGGCATTCTCGCCGAGGCCTCGTGGAGCATCTTGGGTGCCTCTGGGGGGTCTCTTGGGGCCTCTTGGGGGTCTCTTGGGAGCCTCTTGGGGGCATCCTGGGGGCCTCTTGGGGCTTCCTGGCCACCTCTGGGGCCCTCTTGGGGCACCCTTGGGGGCCATCTTTGGGCCATCTTGGGTGAGATCGATCACAGGAGGGGGGGTACTAATTACAGTCCCCCCCTCAGGAGGCCAAAATGGTGCCAAAATCAAAGAAAAACCAATGAGTTTGGCTTCCTCGCCGAGGCCGTTTTGGACGCTCCGACACCTCGCGACACCCCCTGTCCAGGTCCAGGGGAGGGGGTAGGGGGAGGGGTGAACCCCTCCCCGAAGGGGAAGAAGGAGGGGTGGAAGAGGAAACTCCCTAAACCACCGACGCCCAGAGGGCTGGTGGGATTATTGCTCAAGAAAACGATGGTAGAGGAGGAGGACGACGAGGACAACAATATCCAACAGGACGTTATAAACAGAATGTTCCGGCGGACTGGGCCACAAAGAGCCGAAATCAGATCTGACATGACAAGGGCCAGATTAGTTTTCAAATGCCAGTGACGGCCTTCTGGCGGTTTCCGTCTGGCGGCCTCCCAAATCTTCATTTAAGGAGGTGGACGAGGAGGAGGAGGAGCAGGAGGAGGAGCAGGAGGAGGAGGAGGAGGAGGAGGAGGAGAAGAAGAAGAAGGAGCACGAGGAGGGGGAGCAGGAGGAGGAGGAGGAGGGGACGAGGAGGAGGGGAGGAGAAGGGGGAGGGGGATGGGGAAGGGGGAGGGTACATGCGTGCCGAGGCGATGCGGAGGCGGAGCGGAGGCGTAGGAGGAAGGAGGGGAAGACGGAGGAGGAGGAGGTTTCCTCGGGAGGGGCCCCCTGGGAGCGGCCCTCCCGAGAGGCGGCGACGGAAGATTGGGAACGGGGGGGGGAGGAGGAGAGAGGAGGGAGGAGAAGGACGGGGGGCAGAGGAGGAGGGGGAGGAGGAGGGGGAGGAGGAGAGGGAGGAGGGAGGGAGGAGGTAGGAGCAGCAGGATGAGGAGAGGAGGAGAAGGAGGAGAAGGAGGAGGAGGAACAGATGAGGGACGAGGCGGAGGAGGAGGAGGAGGAGGAGGAGGCGGGAGGCAGAAGGAGGAGGAGGGAAGAAGGCGATCTCACAGGTCGTCTGTTTGCACCTTCCCCGTACCCTCGGCGGCCCTGTTCTCGTTAAGTCGCTGGCCCCCGCGGCTCTCGACCCCTTCCGCTGGACCGGCTTTTTATCCAGCGACATGTTGTTGGAGTTGCCAAGGAGTGGAGGGTTTCTCCGAAGGGCTTTGGCGACCCGTCCTCCTCTTTCTCCTCCTTCCTCCTCCTCCTCCTCCTCCTCCCTCCTCCTCTTCATCCTCCTCCTCCTCCTCCTCTCCCTCCTGTCCTCCTCCTCCTCCTCCTCCTCCTCGCTCCTCCTCCTCCGCCTCCTCCTCATTCTGCTCCGCCCCTCCTCCTCCTCCTCTCCATCACTCCTCCTCCTCCTCCTCCTCCTCCTCCTCCTCCTCCCGTCGAGCGAGAGTCCTGAGCACCTCCATCAATGGACCTCATGGGCATTTGTTCCGCGGGCGCGGTTATGGCCAGGATTCGGGGGCAGATGCAGCGGGGGGCAGATGCAGCCTGCCACCAGAAGCTCCCTAAGGAAGGCCGAGGTCGGCGTGACACAGGACCCTAGGATCAAATCGCCCAAGATGCAGTTGTAAGAACCTCCCAGAGCGTCCACAACGCTACTGGAACTGTAATGTCTGGAACGGCAGCGAACCCGACACATCCTCCAGAAAGGACCAGAGCCGCCGGATCTCAGAGATCCCCGATTTAGGTATTTTTGTCCGATTTTGTCCCCGTCCTGGTTTCGCCTCACCCAGGGAGACCAAAAAGCTCCCACGAATCTCGATCCTCGATCCTCCCCCCACCTTCCCTCGAACGCGGCGTGGGGGCGCTGGCGGCGTATCCCTCGTGCACCCACCTGCTGGCCCCGGCGGCCCAAGGGTGGCCAAAAGCGCCCAGCACGTTGAACCCCCGGCCCCCCTCCCAGACGGCGGATCGCGCCGCCTCGCCGTCGCCTCGGCGATGCGGCTCGCTGCGGAGCCCAGCTTTCTCCACGCCGACGTCGCCGCTGCATCGGCGACGCATCGGCAATGCAGCGGCGATGCGGCGCGATCCTCCGACCCCGTCCACTCGGACCCCGTTTGGGAGGCCCCCGGGAGAAGGAGCCGGCGGCGAAGTCCTCGTGCACTCCCCTGCCGTTGCTGGCGCCTGGCGTTGTAGAGGCGCTTCCCGCGGTTTTTGTGCTTCTTTCGCGCGGCCGCCGCCGCCGCCGCGGCCGCCGCCGTCGTCTACGTCTTCAGCGTCGCCGCCATCGACGACGTCTTTAACGCGAGGGTGGGAGCACGATGACCATGGCCAAGATGTCGCTGGATGTTTTCTGGGCCAATCTTGGTGATGGTCCATGCCAGCCGTCTCCGTCTTGCGAGGGCTGTCCACGAGGTGACGTTGACCGAGATGAACGATGACCAAGATCGACGCCGACGATTCCTCGTTCTGCCTTGTTCATGGCCACCGTTTTTCACGAAGGAACAAAACACACAGACACAAATAATCGTCGACTCCCCAGAAGATATGGGAAAATATGGACAGTGGGGGGGAAGATAGAAGCCCAGAAAATATAGGAAAACATGGGGAACCCTGTTTCTTGTGTCTATTTATGTGTGTGTCCCAGGGCCCCTTCAGTTCTGCTTCCCTCAATCAGCGTCACCGCGTTCGTGGACGTCTGCAACGTCGTCTTCGTCGTCGGAGCGTTTTCTCTATTTTGATGAGCCGACGTTTCCTCGTTCTGTCTTGGTCACGGTCACCGTTTTGTTTCCCTCAATCAGCGTCACCGCTTTCGTGGGCGTCTGCAGCGTCGTCTTCGTCGTCGGAGCGTTTTCTCTACTTTGACAAGCCGACGTTTCCTCGTTTTGTCTTGGTCATGGTCACCGTTTTGTTTCCCTCAATCAGCGTCACCGCTTTCGTGGACGTCTGCAGCGTCGTTCTCGTCGCCGGAGCGTTTTCGCTACTTTGGTGAGCGTGGGCCGGCAGGGGTCTCCGGAGACCACGGGGGGCCTCCAAGAGATCGTCGTCAGCACTGTCGTCGTCGCTGCAGTCGTCGAAGCCAGCGTTGGCGTCGTTCTTGTCCCTGCAGTGGGGGCGCGTATCAAGAAACCATATTTGAGGGTATCCTGGGTTTCTTCGCTACTCGCGCTGCGCGGTGACTTCCCGCAGCCGTTCAAGGAGCTGCTGCGTTCAGGGTGCTACAGGTTTCCCCTCAGGTGTATCTCGCGCGCGGGTTCTCAGGGTTGGGTTTCTTGCGAGGGTTTCTTGCGGCCGCGCCCGCACTGTACCCCCTTTCTATCTCCTCATCGTCCCCCTGCTGCGTCTCCCCCTCATCCGCATGACCTCCATTATGTGGAGAAGAAGAAGAGAACGACGACAAGACGAGGAAAAAAGGAACAGTGCGAGGATGATGATAGGGAGGAGGATGGGAGGACTGAAGATGCTCGAGTTCCAGAGCAAGAGCACGTGAATTCGTATCCACTACGAAAGGTTGTGATGCCGTCAGAGATTCCTTGAGGGCGGAAACCGAAGGCCATGACAGAGTTCAAGAGAAGACAGGTCATGCCACGGTGTCACGAGCTAGCTATGCACACCATCGGCATTTGAAGCTCAGCGCAGTCACCGGTAGACCAAACAATGCAGCAGTGAGAGGGCCATCGCTTGCGGAGGATGCAGGCTCAACACCTCTGCGGAGGATGCTGGATGCGGATACCCGACCAGTGCCTCCGACGAGTTGATCTTCTCGAGGCCCTTGGCTTCTGGACCTCTCGACCCCTTCGTCGGGCCGCCGTTTGATCCGAAGGCGTATCTTGATAGTCCCTTGGTTTGGAAAGTGCCCCCGTGCGCCGAAACTTTGCGGAGCAAAGATGTTGGCGCGATTGTGCTCTGGTGGCCAGGAGCCTGAGTCTCGCGCCTCCAGATTTGCCCCCTGGGCATGTCCCTGGCTGCGTTCTGGCCAGAGTGTCGAGGCGGATCCAGCCGGTGCCCACCGTGAAGCTTCCGTCCTCCAGGGGAAGCCCAAGGGCTGCCAGAGGCGCTGAAAATGCCTGGTCCTCCCCCCGACGACGGCGACGAAGAAACACCGCGTTCGAGGTCATCGAGTGGCCATCGACAACTGCCGTCGCGCCGCTGGAGACGGGGCCTCAGCGTCTTCGGGCCGAGTGGCTGCCAGGCGTCCCCCGACCTGGGCAGGCGTCGCCTGCATTCGACAAAAGAAAAAACGTTATAAACATGAGCTTTTGGCGCTCCGCGCGGATTTCTTGGGTCCCCGCTGGGCCCCCCCCCGGGGTCTAAGTGTGTGGTCGGACTTGGGCATGCAGTCTTGGGCCTCTGGGAGGCCTTGGTGGCCAGAGGCCTGGCACCGAGCCCTTTTTGGCGATTTGAACAAAATAGGGCCTGTCAACTACACGCGAGGCGTTCCAAAAAGGGCCTCGCCTTCGAGGAGCGAAGGGGTTGCTATCTCTTCCGCGGCGGAAGGTCGGCGGAAGTAAAACGAGGCCGCCTCCGCTGGCAGAAGCCAGCGGAAGCCAGCGGAAGCCGGCGGAAGCTTGGCGGAATGCAGCAGAAGAAAAAGATGCGCCCTCAAGAGATGAAAACGTTGTTGGGTTCAGGGTTTCCGAACTCGCCCACGTAGGAGTGACCTTTCGCCGGAGTGGATCTTTGGCGCGGGGCCACAGGAGCGACCCCCAGCATGGGCTTGCCCGCCTGGGTCTGGTCGCCACGCGGCCCCCCAGAGTCGCGCACATCAGGTCGTCCTCCCGGAGGGCCCCTCACTCTTGTGTGTGGCCGGCTCCGGGGCTCAGGACGGTGAGAAAGTTGTGGGCAAAGACAGTCCCGCGGATCTAGCCCTCCCAGATGGGGTCCGAGCAGAAGGGGTCGGAGGATCGCACCGTGTCGCCGATGCATCGGCGATGCGGCTCTATGTGGAGCCCGATCTTCTCCGCGCCCACCTCGCCGATGCACCGCCGACGTCACCAGTGCATCGCCGACGCATCGACGATGCATCGGCTATACATTGGCGGTGCGGCGAGATCTTTCGACCCCATCTACTCCAGATGTCGTAATAAAGGGAGGGGGGTCTCATTTCGGGGGGGGTCTCTTCCAGGCTATCTTGGAGTGCCTGGGGGGGTCTGGGGACGATGTTTTGGAGGGTTCTCCCACGGGGGGGGGTCTGAAATGGCTCGTCTTGGGGGGTCCAGACCCCCTCCCTTTTGTTACGAAGTCTGGACTACTCGGACCCCATCTAGGAGGCCTCCCGCGGAACGGGCCGACAGTCGGGTCGGGCGAAAAGGGGGCGGCTACGGGAAGGAGGGGGAGGAGGAGGAGGAGGGGAGGAGGAGGAGGAGGAAATGAGGGATGAGGAGGAGAGAGGAAAAAAAAAAAGGTAGGAGGAGAGAGAAGGAGGAGGAGAGAGGGAGGGGGGAGGAGGAGGGTGCGGAGGGAGGGTGGGAGAGGAGGAGGATAGGAGGAGGGGAGCAACGATATCGGTCGGACGAAAAAGGGGGGAAGGGGGGCGGGCGGGAGTGGGGGTTACGTAAGGAAGGAGGGGGAGGGAGCGAGTCTGCCCGTTCGGCCGAGCTCACGGACCCCGCCGCAGGGGGGCGAAGCCGCCCTCATAATTGGGACGGATGAAAACGCGAAGCCGGGGAGATCCCGCTCACGCGAGCCATTCTTTCGTCGGGTTTTTCGGGCGTTGTGCACAGCGAGGAGGCGACCCGTCACTCCGCCATCCTGCCTCCTTCTCCTCCTCCTCACTCCTCTCGCCTGCGTCCTCCTCCTCCCTCCTCCTGCTCCTCCTCCTCCTCCTCCTCCTCTCCTCCTCCTCCTTCGCTCCTCCTCCCCTCCTCCTCCTCCTCCTCCTCCTCCATCAACGATCTCCCTCCTCCCCCTCCCAACGACTCCTTTCCACTTCCTCCGCACCCTCCTCCTCCTCCTTCTTAAAGAATCCTCCTCCTCCTCCTCCTCCCCCTCCTCCTCCTCCCTCCTCCGGTCGCCTACGGGCCCGAAAACTTGGAGGGGAGAGGGGGGGGGGTCGGATTCACAAAGGTGAAGCAAAGTTAGACTCTCACCTCCCCCTCCTCGCTTCGCTGTGCGCACGCGCGTGCGTCCTGCAGCATGTCTGTCGCATTTGGGGGTCGAGAGTGGGGTCGCTTGCCGACCTTGGCCCGCGCGGCCGGGCGGCCCTCCAGGAGATGGTGGCTGTGCTGTCCGAGAGCGGCCGCGGCCCCCGCAACCTTGCGGGCCCGCCGGGCTTCTGGGGAGAGGCCCCGGGCGGCGCCCCGTCCCCCTTCGACGCGCCGCCAGCGGAGTGGCGCGGGGCCTGGCCAGCCGCCAGCGCAAGTGGCAACTTGTTCCTCGGCAAGGTGGTGGCCGCGGCGGCCCAGCAGGACACCAAGGCCCTCGAGAATCTCACCTCCCAGTGGGACCCGACGGACCAGCTCCGCACCTTGGTGAAGCAGTCCAAGCAGGGAGAGCCGCTGCGCTCCCTGGGGCCGGACGAGGCTGCCCTCCGCGCGGCCGCGTCGGCCCGCAAGGCCGGGCGCTTCCTGGCTTACCCAGAGCCTAAGGCCGACGACGCCTGCCGCTTGCAGCGTCCGGTGGCGCAGACGCTCTGCCGCGAACTCCCTCGCCTCTGGGCCGCCGCCCTAGAGCGCAGGGTGTCGTGGGGGGACGTGCTCAACTACGTCGGACAGGTGGCCGCCGCCGCCAACGACAAGGCCGTGCCGCAGCACGTCGCCGAGCAGGCTGCCGCCTTCTACTCTTCTCGGGTGCTGTCCGAGGCCTACTCGAGCAGCAAACGGAGGGGGGACGACGAGGAGGGCCGGGGCAACGCCAGCTCCGTCCTCGGCGAGCTCGACTGGAGCCGCCGCACCCGCTGCCAGACGGAGGTCAAGCAGGCCGGCGCCGCCGCGCCCGCCGCGTCCGCGGCCGCTGGCCAGGACGGCCCGGCGTTTCCGTGCCGGCGCTTCCTCTTCGGGCAGCGCCCGAAGCAGGAGGCCTGCCAGTTTCGCCACGGGTGCCCTTTCTGCCGCACCACAGGCCCGGGCTCGCGCAAGTGCCTGGTGGGCCACCTCGAGCAGAACGACTTCTCGCGCAGGGGCGGCAGCGGCGGCAAGGGCGGACCCAAGGACTGGCCGAGGGGCCGCAGCCGGACGCCGCCGGCGCGCGGCCGCGACGGCCATGCGATGAGGGGCGCGTCCGGAGGACAGCCGGGGCGGCGCGCCGTCGCCCGCCGCGGCAAGCTTGGCGCCGCTCGAGAGCGATTCCCTGCAGGGTCGCCCGCTGGCGCCTGCGGGGCTGAGAGCGAGTGGAGTCTCGCACGCTGCTGCTCCCCTGATTGTCCTTTCCTCCTCCTCCCCTCCTTCTTCCCCGGCCCCCCCGCCCCCCTCGCCCGCTTCCCCTGCTTGCCCTTCGGCCGCCGCCGCGCCTCCCCCCCCCATCGGTGCCTTTCCTCCGCCTACCCGCTCGCTGCCCTGCAGACGAACACAGACCTGTTCGCCTTAGTTCCAAGCGCTCCTGGAGCTGCTCTTTCCAGGCGAGGGCGAAGCCTTCACCGTTGCCCGCGGTTGGGTCGCCGACTCCACAGTGGCCGTTCACCCGCGGGGCGCCGTCACCACGGTGCCTCCGCGGGGACTGCCACCCGCGCAGCACCTGCGGGTGGCCCTGCAGTTTGGCCGCCGCAGGAAACCACCCGCTTAATCAGCTACCGGTGATAGCAGAGAGCACGGCGCGCGCGCTGCCAGCGCAATTTCGTTTCGGCGCATCAACGAGGTGCGCCTGAAACGGCTGGCCTTGTTAAAAGTGTGGAAGCGGGAACTTGAGGTCAGCCAGCAAAGCCTGGCCGCCTCGGTGGACCCTGCCCTCCGGGGGTTCGCTAGCAAGCCCACCCTTCTCTTCCTCCGCCTCCTGCGCCTCATCGGGTCCCCGGCGGTGCAGTTTTTAAAGAACATGCACCGGGGCCTGCCCGACACGGGGGCGCCGGCCGCTTCTGGCATTTTTTCCTCCGCTCTCGGCAGCGGCGCCGGAGTGGTCGGTCGAGCAGCTGCTGGCGCACTCCGCAGGGCGCAACGCAGAGCTGGTGGATCGCGTGCGCAGGAGCCACCCGCGCGCGGCCGAGGTCTGGGAGCAGGGCGCCCAGGCGGAGGCCACTGGCTCGCTGGGGCCCGCCTGGCTTGCTGAGCACTTCCAGAGCGGCGCCGGCGGCGGGGCGGATGTCGTTTTCTGCGGCAAGTTCGCCGTCTGCCAAAAACGGTGGTCGGAGGACGAGTCCGGCCAGGCGTCTTGTTCCACGGAAATCAGGGCGTGCGCCGACGCATCCGACTCGCCAGGCGGTTGCTGGTTTAATTTAACTTGGGCGGCGGCCGAGCGCATAGTGTGTTCAGACAGCGAGGTGATTCTTGCACAAATGGTCGCCTCGCAGAGAGCTTTCGGCGTGCCCCCAGTGGGGTGCGAAGATGATTTGCGCAAAGCTTACCACCAGGTCGGGCGCCGCCGCGACCCGGTCAGGGTGGCGCAACTTTTCTGGCACCCTCGCGACAAATTCGTGGTCGGCCGGGAGCTGCTGCCCCAGGATTTCGGCGGTGGTGCAGTAACCAACTCAAGCGTTGTTTTTCGGAGTCTCCGGGATATTTTAAACCGGTGGTTTTACATTAATGCCGATAACTACTTCGACGACTTCTGGTCGTGGGAGCCGCCCTTTTGCGCAGCGTCTGCCCGGTTTGTCACCAGAGAGGTGCTTAAGGTCCCCGAGTACGGCACTAACGAGGCCAAGGCCACGCATGGCCTCACGATCCCTTTGTTGGGGCTGGTTTTTAGTTCTCGCGCAGAGGGCCCCCTCGTCGGCAACCCCAGTTGCAGGCAGGGGCCGCTAGCTTTGGAGTGTGAGGACCTGGCGCGCAGCCGCCCGCAGGCGGGCCCAGCGTCCACTTGCATAGGGACATTTGTTTTTGCGTCACGGGGCCTTCAGGGCAAGGCCGGCGCGCGCGCCAGGCGTCCACTGTTAGAGGCTTTCGGGAAAATCGAAGCCATCCAAAGGGCGGGCTCCTGGCCGCCTCAGGTGCAAGTTCCCCTATACCTCTGGGCGGAGCTGCTCAGGCGGGGGCCCCCGCGCTCAGTGCCTTTGGCGCCCGCTGGAGCCCCAGTCGCTGTGCTGCATGGCGACACCGCCGTGAGCACGAGCAGAGTCGCCGCTACTTTGGCCATCCCAGCGCGGGTTTTTTTACGAAGGTTTCAGCCTCGTCCTCCCGCCTGCTGTGCTGGAGACGCTCGGGCCGAGCGCTGAACACGCCGTCAATGGCGCCGAGGCATGGTGGATTGCCAAGGCGCTAGAAGTGTAGGGCGAAGAGGTACGGTCGTTGTCTCTTTTCTGCTTCGGGGACAATACAGCGGCAGTCTCTGGGTGTAGCAAAGGGCACGCCCGTTCCCCCCGCGTCGCCTGCGTGGTTGGGGCAATACACGACCTGATGTGTACTTTCGACATCAGGTGCTGGTTTGAGTACGTTCACACGGCTTCACATCCCCTTGACGCTGCCTCCCGCGAGGGCGGGAAAGCAGCCCTTCGTGAGCTTGGGGCTGAGGTGGTCGCTACCACCCCCACGCTTACGGTGGACTTCAGCCGTTGCCATTGTACATAGTCGGTTCTGGAGTCGCGCCGCTTCTGCTGGAAAAGTGGCTCCTCGCGTCGTCGGTGTCGCCTGCGGGCGCTGCTGCCTCCGCGTCGTCGCTTCGTCGTCGTTGTCGTCGTCGTCGTTTCTGTCGTCGCCGTCGTCGTCGTCGTTCCCCCCCCTCTCCTTCTTCCCCCTTCGCCCCCCCCCTTGCCGTCTCCTCCTCCCCTTTGGTCCGCCCTCCCCCTCCTCGTTTGCCGAGGCAAAAGCGTCTGCCCCCCCAGATCCAGAGCCGGCCGGCCGGCGCGCGGGGGACGGAGCAGGCAGGGGAGGACGAAGGACGACGAGGAGGATGACGACGGGGCGGACCACAGACGAGGAGCGCATGGCGGAGGACGAGAGGAGACGCCGCCGCGCGCGAGCGGCAGCCACGCCTGGCTCGAAGGCTCCTGCGACGGCCGGGGCGCGTCCCGCATGGCACCCAGGCTGCACCGGGCGGGGCCTACCTACTCTCCCCCGCGGCGCCCCGCCCAGGCGGCGCGGGCCACGGCCCGGGTCGTGAAGCGCCAGGCGGGCGTTCTGGCCGCCCCAGCTGGCGCCCGCAGCGCCGCGCAGGCTTCCGAGTCCACTGCGGTCGCCCCCTGGCCCCGCCGGGCCCTCGGCGGCGCCGCTGTCTGCCCCGCAGGGCCTTCTGGCCCCGCTGGCCTCGGCGGCGACGGCAGTCCGCAGCGCAGCCCGTGCGTCGCCTCGCCTCCACCTCGCGGGGTACGGGCGCTCTCTGCCGCCGCCGCGGCCGGCGGCCCAGCGTCCGCATGGGGCGTCTTCTGGCGCGTTGTAGAAGCGCTCGGGCAGGCATCTGAGAGGCACAACTGGGACATGATGGCGGCGCTGAGCAGAGACAGGGGTTGCACCCCCCGGCATCCAGACGGGGCCCCGCCCCGCCAGGTCCTGAGGGCCCTATGAGAGGCCCGCGCGTCGGGGGTCGATGTCGTGAGCCTTGCAGACACAGTGGTGCAAGATCGCTTCTTGTGCAAAACGGTGCCGTCCACTCTCCGGACGTACGCGTTTCATTTGCGCATGGTCGCGTGGGCGTGCGAGCTTTTTGGGCCCCCCCCGCTGGGGTGCGCCGCGCAGCACATTCGCCGGGTTGCGGCCGTGTGCGCGCGCGCCTCCACGCAGCGCGGCTGGCTTAGCGTTTGGGCCCTGGCGCACCAGGTAGCCGGCGTGCCGTGGCAGAGGGATCAAGATATCATCCTCCGTGGAATCCGTTTGGGCACTGCTAAGTGCAGGACGCCCCGGCTGCCCCGTCACAGGGTTGACCGGCGGCTCCTGCGGCGTTTGCTCCGCCACGCAATGTCGCAACAGCGCACTTGTGGTGTGCGATCGCGGCTTTAGCGTGCAATTTTCTTCTGCGAATGCCGTCGGAACTGTTTACGCAGTGCGAGCGCGCCTTCGCGCAGCCACAGGGCGGTCGTTTCGTGCATGGGCCAATCCGTCGCAAGCAAAGGGTTGATTTGTGCGCTCTTTTCTCCTTCTGCACGTGCGGAGTAGACGAGGGCATCTGCCTGCGCACGTGGTTTCCGGTGTGGGACGAGCTCTTCCGCAGCGGGGGCCGCCCGCTCGGCGGGTACACCCCGGCATCCTGGACGTCGGAGTTTCGGCGCCACGTGCGCGCTATAGGGGTCGCTTGCCCCGAGGAGTGGTTTGGGCACGATGTCCGGCGAGGGGCCGCTGCCGACGTTTTTGCCGCGTCGGGCGTGGAGGCCATGCTGGCGCGAGGCGGCTGGCGTTCGGTAGCGTCTGCCAGGCCCTACGTGTCTGGCGACGAGGTCGCCGCCGGCCTGCTGGCGCAGGGCGTCGTCGACGATTCCGGCCCTGAGAATTAGGGCACCGCTGTGCCTCGTCTCTGGGCCCCTCCCCGTTTTCCAACATTGGCATTGGGGTTGGGAGCGGCCGGCGAGACTCGTCGCATGGCCAATTTATGTAAAAAAGAGGAGGAACAGGAGTGGGAGCTAACTCGGATTCACAAAGGTGAAGCAAAGTTAGACTCTCACCTCCCCCTCCTCGCTTCGCTGTGCGCACGCGCGTGCGCCCTGCAGCATGTCTGTCGCATTCGGGGGTCGAGAGTGGGGTCGCTTGCCCCGCCCTCCCACAACCTTATTTTTCCTCCCATTCCGTGCCGCGGCACCGCCGCGCCTCCTGCCCTTGTTCTCTGCCGCTCCGACCCCGCGCTGGGGGCTGGGAGCGGCCGGCGAGACTCGTCGCATGGCCATTGCAAAAAAGAGGAGGAACAGGAGCTGGAGCTAACGACCACAGCCACTGCTTTTCTTTTGTTGCCGCCTTCCAGCCCGCAGAGACAGAGCAGTGGTTGTGGTCATTTTCGTGGAGCTCGGCACCAGGCGGATTTCTCCAGCGCCCCATCGAGGGCGGCCGCAGGGCGCCGCCCTCGATGGGGCGCCGGAGAAATCCGCCATGCGAGCTTTCGGGCGCTGGGCGTTGCACATCGTTGTCCTTGCTCAAGCACAGAAGCAGACGAGGTCGTCGATTCCGTGTGTCGCGCTAGGGGAGGCGCCGACGCCGTCTCCCAGGGGCGTCGCGGCAGAGGCTGCGACTTCGACGGCCAAGATGGCGCGGGCCGCCTCCGCCTGTTCGTAGGAATCCATACCGGCGTCGGCCAGGCCCTCTTCAGCACCAGACCCCATGCCAGCGAGCAGGGTCCGAGAAAGGTGCGCTTTTGGTATCCTAAAGGGCCCCCCTGTGGCCCAACAGGGGCACGAAAGGTGAACGCTTTATCCCCGACCTAACGCCCGAAGACGGCAGCGATCATTCGTGCTCCGCGCTGGCATCCGCGACTGCACAGAGTGTGTGTTTGCGCAGGGGTGCGGCCTGCCATCGGCAGCGCCGGGGGGCCTGGGGAGCACGGCGCCGTCCTCGCCGGGCCTCTCCGGGGCGCGGCGGGGAGCTCCGTCGAGGTCCTCGCCCGTCCCCCAGGGTGCCCCACAGGGTGCCATTTGCAAGCCGCACCCTCCGCAAGAAGTCCTCTGCGGGCTCGCCGATGGTGGCTCCCCTGCCCGCGCGCTGGGACCCTCTGCCCGCCCCCTTCCTCGTCCCGTCGCTTGGCATCGCTCGGACGTGTGCATTTTTCCTTCGGCGAGGACCATCGGGGAGCATCCTTGATCATTTGGCGGAAAAACCACGCACGAAACCGAAAAAAACACAGGAAATGGACGTCCGAGCGATGGCCAGCGTCGGCGCCGGCTCCTCGGGCAGCGCCGGAGGGGGTCAGCACTGTGAGGGGGGTTCCCGCGGCGAGAGCCCAGCGAGAGACCAACGAGAGACCCTGGCGGCGGGGCGCGAGGAACGCGGCGGCCGCCTGCTTCCGGTCGCCACCCGCGGAGGGGTGGGCGGCGCGTTTTTGGGCCGCCTTGGGAGTCCCGTGGGGGTCCAGTCGGCGGCGAGCGAATCGCGGGGGGGAAGTGGGACCAAGACCCCCTTGGGTCCTGCAAAAATCACGACGGGAGGTTTGTCGTCATTTTCGGCCTCTGGGGGGCCCTTACCGGGCCTCGGGATCGTCCAAAAAAAGACTCAGGATGAGAAACTGGTCCTGGGGAATGGGTCGAAACCTCTGGGGGTCGACGTCATGAAAAAAATCATGACGTCGGGGCTCCAGGGAGGGGGGAGAAAGAAGGCCTTCGCAGAAGGCGGCGCGACTTCTCAGAACCCCCCACGCCTTCCGAGAATGTTTTGTTATGTAGCCGGGGAAGGCTCAGGAAATTTCCCTCAGAAGATTGGGGAACTGCCGAGCCTTCTGAAAAGGCCCGCCCCTTCTCGCTTCCCCCCGGGGCTAGGAAGGAAGCTCAGACACGGACCAGACAACAAATGGACGCGCACTTTCGTGGAAGCATCGGGACACATGGGAGGTGGAGGGGAGGAGGAAGACCCGAAAATGCCACAACATGCTGGAGCTATACAAAAAGGTGTGCCGACCTGTTTGTGCCCCCCTTGGGCCCCCTTGACAGCAGGCGGGCCCGTCTTCCGGAGGCGGTGGCGGCCCAATGGGTGGCGACCCCCCCCTCCTCCTCCTCCTCCTCCTCCTCCCCTCCTCTCCTCCTCCTCCTCCTCCTCCTCCTCCTCCTCCTCATCCTCCTCCTCTCCTCCTCCTCCTCCTCCTCCTCCTCCTCCTCCCCTCCTCCTCCTCCTCGCCCCTTGGCATCTGCGTGGTCTCCCGCGCGCGGGGCCGGGAGCCGAGCGAGCGCCTCTCGCGCGCTCGTCGCCCTCGCCGTTGCCTGCGCTGCCGCCGCGGCCGCTCTGGGCGGGCGCCGCCGGAGAGGCTTCGAGCTGCGCGGTCGGCCTCGGAGCCGGCGTCCACTCCGCGGTGGAGGTCCGGGATCTCGCCCCCCCCAATCGACGCTGCGCCTCCTCCTCCTCCTGCTCCTCCTCCTCCTCCTCCTGCTCCTTCTTCTCCTCCTCCTCCTCCTCCTCCTCCTCCTCCTCCTCCTCTCCTCCTCCTTCCTCCTCCTCCTCCTCTCCAATCCTCTCTCCTCCTCCTTCCGCTTCCTCCTCCTCCTGCTGCTCCTCCTCCTCCTCCTCCTCCTGCTCCTCCTCCTCCTCCTGCTCCTGCTCCTCCTCCTCCTCGACTTCCTCCTCCGTCTCCTCCTTATGAATAACTTTTCCCTGCTGTCGCACCCCGAAGCCAGTCTTTAGGGCGGGCCGTGCGTGTCGCCTGATATTTCTTCACCGCTCATGACCCTGAAGCTGAAAAATTGACAACCGCTTTACAGATGGAGGGCGGGTGGTTTTCAAAATGTAGCTCTCGCCTTAGCGCCGCAACCATTCGTTTTCAAGACTTGCAAGAGTTTCACGGATTGAGGGCGGGTGGTGTTCAAAATGTGGTTCTCGCTTTAGCGCCGCGCGCATTCGTGTTCAAAATGTGTCAGAGTTTCACGGATTGAGGGCGGGTGGTTTTCACAATGTGATTCTCGCCTAAGCGCCGCGCACATTCCTTTTCAACATTTGCGAGGGCTTCACGGATTGAGGGCGGTTGCTTTTCGAAATGCGGTTCTCGCCTTAGCGCTTGCCGCATACATGTTTATCAAACAAGTATTAATGGCGTCGCGGATTCCCACGATCGACGTACTAGGAGCGATGGTTTGGAAGGGTTCACGATCATGAGGGCGCAACAGTCATGATGCTTCGCGGTGTTGAAGTCCCAGGAATGGCGATCTGGCACGATATCAGGATCGTCAAGACGCAACAGTCAGGTTTATCCGTGACGTTGGAATACCGAGAACCATATTTTGGCATGCTTCAGGGTCTTCGATCGATTGTCTTCCAACGGGGCAGGTCCACCTGTGGAAATGAACCTTTGTAGGGGCCTATGAAGAGGGATCTTGGGGGAAGGGTTCATTCCAACATCGTTGGTGACTCTGGGTTTTACATTGGTCCTCTTCTTCCTCCTCCTCCTCCTCCTTTTCCTTCTCTTCCTCCTCCGCCTCCTCGTCCCCCTCGTCCTCCTAGTCCTCCTCCTCCTCTTCTCCTCCTCTTCTCCTCCTCCTCCTCCTCCTCCTCCTCCTCCTCCTCTTCCTCCTCCCCCTCCTCCTCCTCCTCCTCCTTCTCGTAGTCCTCCTAATCCTACTCCTCCTCCTCATCATCCTCCTCCTCCTCATCTTCCTCCTCCTCCTCCCCTTCCTCTTCCTGTTCCTCCTCCTCCTATTCCTCCTCCTTTTCCTCCTTCTCCTCCTCCGCGTCCTCCTTCTCCTTCTCCTCCTTATCCTCCTTCTCCTCCTCCTCCTCATCCTCCTCCTCTTCCTGCTTCTCCTCCTTCTCCTCCTCCTCCTCCTCCTCCTCCTCCTCCGCCTTCTCCTCCTCCTCCTCGTCCTCCTCCTCCATCCTCCTCCTCCTTCTCCTTCTCCTCCCCCCCCCAGTCCGAGCACGGCGTTTCAGGGGCGGCCTGCGCTACAAGACTAACATTATCTCGCGCCGCGTTCCCTCCCCCCGCGGAGTGGCTGCTCGCGGCGTTGCCCTGGAGTTCCATGAGTCGTCCACCGGAACGCCCAGAACGCCAGCACCACCGAGCGGCTGTGAGATATTTCTGCTGAGCTTCGCTATGTTGCTCTGATTCGTTTGAGTGGCACGGGAGGGCGTGGCGAGCTCGACGCTGCGAGATCCGTGTTGCCCTTCCACGCGGTGCCGCAGTCAGGCTGAAGTCCTGGCCCTCACACGAGCAAGAGATGCGGTTGCACGGTGCTCGTTCGCAAGAGCATCCTTTGGCGTCCGCACATCGTGGACACGCCGCCCGTGCCGAAGGCGCCGGGAGGAGAGTGCGGAGTGGCCGCTACGACATCTTCGTGCCCATGGCCCACATCCCGCCCAACCTTCCAGTCGGAGGCAAGCCGTGGAGTCGGTGGTGGCGGGCACGACGCACTACCAGTACCGCGCCACAGTGGACCTGCTTTGCGAGTGGTTCGAGAAGACGCTCCCGCGGCACGTGGGCGCCACGCCATCTTCTTCGTTTTCGAGTTGAACGACGGACTCGGGCTCCGCCATCGCGGCAAGCAGGCGTTCGAGGAGATCTCGTCGGAGGTGTTGGGCCCGCACGGCCGCCAAGTCCAGCACGATGCGTCGGAAAATGGTTTCGAGCTGCTCGAGCGTTTCGCGATGGGGGAGGTCACCAGCGAATTTGACCCTGGCCCGACGTCCCACGTTGCGCGTTGCCCGACGCACCTCAATTGCGTTGCCATATTCTCGTGGAAGTCGCCTCCCGCGCGCCACAGCAACACGCTCATGAGCGCCAATTTGAGGCTGGAGCTCGCACCGCAACCGCGGCTTCAGGATCACGCGCCGATCTTGGTAGACATCATCTGCACGCTGCAGGTTCGCGCCACCGCGTCGCCGAGGATTGCGCGGGACTTCAGCCGGGCGTCGCGGCCCTAGCGCCATCTGGAGGCGCCGTTGTCGAAGCGCCCAGAGGATTTCCACGAGCTGCACGACGCAGAAGCGCGCGACGGCGCGCGGGGGCGCTGGATGGCGCAGATCCCATCGATTGCACAGCGGCACTTCACTGGCAAGGCTGCCCTTCATCCTCGGCTTCAGCGGGGCCGCGAGGAGCGCCTTCGGCGCCTCCGCGAACGCCGCCAGCTTCGCGCGGAGGGCGGCGACCCTGTTGAGCTGCTCCGGCATTGGCGAGGGCGTCTCGGCGGCGTCGCGCGCAGCGCCGCGCGCAGGAGGCCGAGGGGATCCGTCTGCCGGTTGCCGACGTGGGCGACGCGCGGGGCAGAAGCGGCACGTCGCAGAGGCACGGCGCCCAGGCCGCCCGCCCGCCGCCCAGCGCGCGGGCCCGCGCAGGAGGCGCCGCTGCGCGGGCGGCGCGCCCCACGGCGCGCCGAGATCGCCCAGCACCTCGCGCGGGCCAGCGCAGCTGCAGGGCCCGGCGCGGTCCCGAGCGACTGCGACGAGCGCCCGCCGGCAGCGCCTGCGGGCGCCCCCCCGCGCGGCCACGTGCGACCGCGACCGCCTCGAGCTCATCGGGGGGACTGCGAGGGCGCGGCGCAGGTCATCCTGGAGGCCCCTCGGCGTCGACCCCCCCCCCCCGCCCGCGTCGCACCCGCCGAAGAACTGCGTCTCGCTCCTCGGCCCCGGCCCCGCCGCGACGGCCGTCGGCGGCGTCGCCCTCGGCGGCCCGAGGGCGGAAAAGCAGAGGAGCAGAGGGCGGCGCGTTCGCAAAGGGGGGGATTTGATCTTCGCCCCCGCGCCACTCGGCATCGCCCGCGCCCGCGCCCCAGACGAACTTCGGCCCCGCGGCGTCGCCCGGCGGGGGGTCGGCGAGGCCTCGGGCAGGGGGCCGCGGAGCTCGACGCGGCCGTCGCCGCGCGCGCGCCGGAGAGCATCATTGCTCGCGCGCGGCGCGCGCAGCGCGCCGTTGATCAGGCGCCGCTCCGCCGCTGATCAGGCGCCACTCCGCCGCCGCGGGGTTTGACAGAGGCGGCGGGGGGCGCGAGTGTCAGGCCGGGCGCTGCATCCACAGGCCGCGTCGGACGCGCGCGCCGCGGCTCGAGTTTAAACCACTTCGAGCCCCGCGCGACCCCCCTCCCCCCTGCACGTGAGCGCGGCTGCCAGCAAAGCAAGGGCGCAATATGGAAGGAACTCTTCGGCGCCGAGAGGGGCCCCTCCGGCGGCTTCGCCGGCTCGGCGCCCCCCGCCGCCAAGGAGGACATGAGCGACGCCTCCGGCCCCTCCCGCCCCAGCGCCTTGCGCCGGACCATCGAGGTAGCGGCGTGCCCCGAGGAGCATTTGCGCCGGCGGCGCGAGCTCAGTACCTTCCGCGCGGCCGGGGCCGACAGCGACGAGGACCTCTGCAATCGCCGCGGGGTCTTCGCGGGCGACGCGCCCGCAGCGCTGCTCTTCGCGGACACTTCCGCGAGCCGATCCCTGCGCGGCCGCGCCGTTTACGCGCTGCCGCCCGGGCGACCGACCTGCGACGCGCCCGAGCCGCCGACAACCCATGTCGAGAGGCAGCGACAGGCGCTGCGCGCTACCACCCGCGCCTCGGGCCGACCACGCCACTGCGATCTGGCCGAGCGACGTCCGCCGCGCTGCGCGGCCCCCGCTGTTCGGCACGACGGTGGTGGGCTCAGGCGCGAAGGTCTACGCAGACGACGTCAGCCGCGCGAGCGCGACCACCTCCGCGCTCGACGCAGGTTTCACTTCTCGGCACTCGCACTACGAGCAGAGTCGCTGATGCCCCACGGCCACGCACAAATAACTACTCCAAGAGCTCGGCCTCGCCGCGCCCCCCCCAGGCGTCTCCGCCTCCACATGCGCCGCGGCGCTGAGAGCTGCTGGGCACCGAGGGGCCCCCGCGCGGACGGGAGTTCGCGACGCGTCCGCATCGGAGGCATCAACAATAATGTTTGTCACGGGTGCCGTTCGACCCTCCGTTCCATCATCGTCACCTACTACTGGGTGTACTGTGCTTGCGTGCCAGCGCGTTTCACATCCGCCCGATCACCCAGGAGCACCCCGTCGACGCCTGCTTGTCTCGGAAAGTGCCCCGTCCAGAGGCCCCCGTACCATCGCGACATCATAGAGCACCGTGTCCTCGTCTGTCCTTGGCCTCGATCAGGATGTCCGCCGTGTCCAACCCCAGACATCCGGCGTCTCGATTATTTGACGACGCGGGCCCGACCTGTCGACCACTTCCCTGGGGCCGGTTTTTCATCCGAATCGATGTTTGGATGTCTGGGACTGTTTGGCGCCCGACTTCGTCTGCTCGGCGGGGGAACCCCTTCGAGTCCCTGGGGGCCCTGCAGGCGCACTGGCTGGAGAAGCGCGCCCCCGAAAGCCCCGCCGCCACGGTCGTGGCATCTCCTCGAGCGCCGCCCACGGCGACGGCCTTCCCCGCCCGGCGTGACCAGGCGCGCTGCAGGAAGCGAGGGGTCGCTCGAGGTCCCACGGCCGTCGCGCCACGGAACCCTGGCCAGAACGCAGACACAGACACACACACACACACACACACACCAGACCCCGTCGGGGTCATACAATATGCGTGGCGGCAGGTTTTTCGCTATGTTCGGCCTCTGGGGGCCCTCAGCGGGCCTCGAGACTGCCAAAAAAAAACTCAGGACGAAAAGCCGGTCCCGGGAAGTGGGTCCAGGCCGCTTGGGGCCCACGCCATGAAACAAATCATGACATGGGGGGGGGTCAGGGACCGGAGAGACCACGTTGTGTTCCGATGCGCGTTCCTCCACTTCCCTCAAGCAGTGGCGAAGCGTTTTAACTCGCCTGTAGCCCTACCAAACAATGTTCTAAGAACCTTTTGTGGTTCCCAAAAATGTGATTAGAACATTTCTGGCGGGGTCTGTTCTGTTTTATACATAAGTCTGACGTTCTAAGAACACTGTTTTGTTCTTAGAAGATTTTTGGGTTCTTAGAAGATTTCGTGGTAGGACTATAGGAATGCCGGGACGGTCGGTCCCTGCTCAATTCCCAATCTTCATCATCCGCGCCCAGGCCACTTCCCCCAGCCGCCGCGCGCGTCTTCCCCGCGGCCACCGCCATGCGGCGCCTCCTGGAGCTGCTGCTGGCGGCGGCGGCCTGCTCCGCGGCGGGCGACGAGGTCTGCGCCAGCGCCGAGAGCTGCGTCGAGGGCACGGACGCCGCCGGGGTTCCACCCGTTCCCAGACCCCCAGCGCCACGGCTTCCTCACAACGCTCACGCCCAGACGTCTCGACCTTCGTTTTTCAGCGAGCGCCGCAGAGAAGCGGGGTCGTCTTCGCCGACGGCGGCGCGCAAGCTGACCCAGAAAGGTCGAGTGAGCGCCATCGTTTTCAGTGTGGCGTTCCGCGCTGGCGGCCTGCGTCAGCCACCGCGTAAGGTCGCTGCGTCGTCTCGCGTCAAATTATTGGTTTTTCGGCGTTCGATTATGGGCCCCCTGTTAAAAGAAAGCATCCACCTTTCACGCCGAAGACCGCGGGAAATCACCGAAGACTGCCGCGAGACCGTCGAATTCCGCCCGAGGCAGATGGGTAACAAGGGGTCCAAGGTCGAATGCGTAGCTTTCCAGGGGCCGACGTTTCACTCCGCGTCGTGTCGTGGCGATCCCGGGGCCCGTCGCGAGGGCCCCAGGAGGTCGGGAGTAGCGGCAACGAAAACCAGCAATGCCCGTCGTGATTGTTTCATTGTGCTAGGGCTGAGCGACATGGTAGAATGACGCGGGGAGAAGAGGCGCGCAGGGGAGGAGGGAGGAGGGGGAGGAGGAAAAAGAGGGAAGGAGGGGCGCGGGGCGCTGCCTCTTCACAGCGAGGGCCCAGCTCCACGGGATGGTTGGGAGCAGTGCCCCCGGAGGCCGGAAGCAGCGGCAGCGAAGAGCGGCACTATGCCGGTCGTGATGGCTTCGTGGCGCGAGGGGGTCTGGGCTGTGCGGGTGCTGCCGTACGGGGCGGTGGCGGGCCCCAGATTCCCCGCCCCGCACTACGCCCAGGAGCGGCGACCACAGAGGGGGTGCTCAGCGCCGGGGTGTGGCTTGCGATCGGCGCTGTTGGGGCCTGGGTGGCGCGGCGCTGTCCCCGTCGGGCCTCCTCGGGGCGCGGCGGAGAGCTCTGTCGATGCCCCCGCCCGCCCCCTTGGGGGTGCTCCCCAGGGCGCCGGTTGCAAACCACACCCTTTGCAAACCATACTTACCAGCCTGGAACATGTCCCTGTCCCTATGCTGGGCACCTCCTCATCACGATGCCAATCTTAGGGATTCCCTTGTTTTTGGAGGGCGAATCCCTAAGATTGTCATCGCCTTTTGGCGTGTCGATCTTAGGGATAGGGATACGTTCGAGGCTGGTAACATACCCCTCGGAGTCGCCGACAGGAGGCCGGGCGCCTGGCGGGCGGGGACCTGCGCGTGGAGCTCCTGAGCGTGGGGCAGGCGGCGCGCGTGTGCGTCCAGCTCGGGCCCGAGTGCAGGGGCTTCACCTTCGCCGGCGCGCCGCGCGAGGACCTGATCGGCGCGTTCAAGGCTCTGGTCCCAGACCCCCTCGAGTAATGAAAAAATCATGACGGAAGGTTTTCCTTCATTTTCGGCCTCCGGGGGCCCTCACCGGGCCTCGGGAGCGTCAAAAAACGACTCAGGATGCAAAGCCGGTCATGGGGAAAGGGTCGGGACCTCTGGGGGTCGACGTAATGAAAAAAACATTACGTCGGGGGTCTGGGGTTTACCCAGGAGGAGGTCCAGCGATAAGGGGGTGGTGCAATAGGTTATTGGGGTTGCAAGAGATTTGGGGCGTGCGCGACATTCCAGGGCGCAGATGTATTGCTGGGCTCTCGTGTGCAATAGCTGCGGTGCAACACCTTGCCATACAATTCTCTGGCGCAGGTTACATTTGCATTGCCCCAAACCTACTGCACCACTCCCTATCAGCTGGGCCCCCTTTTCGATCAAGCGAAAAGGTCCACTTCAAGGGCGGGTCCGGGCTCCTCCGGTTCCGGGCCGAAGACGGCTCCGACAAGTGGACCTCCTTCCGCCGCCAGCAGCTGCCGCCGCTCAAGTGCCCACTGTTGATCTGGACGCCCGAAATGGGCACGAAAGAATGGATACGATGCCCAACAGCAGTTCCTGTTCACTTTGAACAGGATTCGCTGCCCGCGCCGCCGCGGCCTGCCATTCGAGACAGAAGACCGCCTGCCCAACAGCAGCCGCTGTTGGTTTGGGACAACATTTGTTGTTGGGCATTGTACCCATTCTTTCGGTACCCATTGCAGGTGTCCAAAGTTGATGTGGGCGCGGCCAGGAGGAGGGTGGCCCTGAGGTCCGGCGTCTCGAAGAAATAGAGACGTCGTGAGAAATCACGACTGGAGCCCTAGACTCAAGCAGTGGCGAAGCGTCCTGGCTCGCCTATAGCCCTACCAAACAATGTTTTGAGAACTTGTTCGTGGTTTCCACGAAATGTTCTTAGAACATGCCTGGCGGAGTCTGTCTTGTTTTATCACATCGGGTGTATGGTCTAAGAACAGTGTTCTTGTTCTTAGAGCATTCTTGGGTTCTAAGAACATTTCGTGGTATGACTATAGGAATGCCGGGACGGCCGGCCCCTGCTCAATAGACCCCATCATTTTCTTTGGGTGGAGGGCAAAGGGTGAAATCTGAAATGCTGTTTCGATTGATTTTCGAGCCTTGATCTGCAAAAAAGGCGAGCAACAGAACGGATTGATTTCGAGGTGCAAAAGCCCATGTGGATTTCACCCTTAGCCCTCCACCCTCAGAAAAGGCTCAGGGAGGAGGGTGGCCCTGAGGTCCGGCGTCTCGAAGAAGTGGAGGCGTCGTGAGAAATCCCGACCACGGAGCCCTAGACCCCATGTTTCTGCGCAAGCTCTCGAGGCGGATCGATCCGTGAGGATCCGGGGGCCCGAGTCAGGGCGAAGGCGCCCAGCGCGAACGAGGAGGATCTCGGGGGGTGACTCATCGGGGGGGCGGGCATCGTGGCCGGGGCCGTGATCTCGCACACTGGATGTCGCGGCCCCGTCTTCCTCCCTCCTCCCTCCTCCCTCCTCCCTCCTCCCTCCTCCCTCCTCCTCCTCCTCCTTCTCCTCCCTCCCTCCCTCCCTCCCTCCCTCCCTCCTCCTCCTCCTCCTCCTCCTCCTCCTCCTCCTCCTCCTCCTCCTCCTTCTGCGATTAGGATTCGTGTTCATATCCTCTTCTTTCTTCCAACACGTCCCCGGGCCTTACACCCTCGTCCGCGCACGTGCTCGGGAGGGAACCAAAGCACACAGACACCATGGATCGCCGACTCCCCGGAAAATATGGGAAAATATGGGAAGCGGGGTGGGAGACGAAAATCCAGAGAATGTTCGTCACCGTATCCATGATCAGGGCATTCCCTGGGATCCTCGCCGCCAGCGGCACGGCGACCGCTACACCGCGAGCGGCGCTGCTGAGCGCTGCTTCGGCGCCGAACTGGCGGGGCGGCGGCTCTGCCATGTGGTGCAGCCCGCACTGCGACACCTGGGGGCACGGGTGGGGGAAGAAGAAGAACTCAGCGGCGGAAGCTTGCCGCTCGATCGCGCCGCGCCTGAGCAGACAGCTGCGCGGCGCGCGGGTGCAGAGGGGAGGAGGGAGCCAACCGGAGAGTCAGAGAGACACCAGCAGAATCCTGGGGTCTGTGTGTGTTTGTTTGTGTGTCCCTGGGCCCCCTCACACGCCTCGGGCCACGGTCTGCGCCCCCCCCCCCTGCTTCCCAGAGATCCGGCGTCGTGATTTCTTCCATACGCGGTCTCCGGGAGTCTCGACCCACTCCCCAGGACCGGTTTTTCACCCCGCATCGTTTCTCGGCGGTCCCGAGGCCCGGCGAGGGCCCCTATGGGGGCCGAAATCTGAGAAGCACCTCCGCCCTGATGTTTTCGCTATGCATGCTCTGGGTCGGCGGCCCCCTCCTGGGGCGCCCCCGACGGATCCTGCACCACCTCTTCAAGGCGGGAGGCAACGCCGCCCGGGCCCTGCTCGGCTCGGGCCGGACGAAAGGGGGGGATTGGGAAAGGGGGGGTTACGAAATCTGCTGCATGCAGCTGGTTTCGGCCCCACCGAGGGGCCCATTCCTCGATGCATGGCCGCCTCCGGCGCCGGGAGGCGCTGGGAAAATCAGCTTCGTGAGCTGATTCTCAAAGCCCCCCTTTGCTATCCCTCCCTTTCGCCCGGCCCGATCGGCCGCCTCGGCCTGCACTCGGACGCGATGCCCCCGGGCGCCGAGGTCGCCGTGACCCCCGCGGGCGAGGGCGCCGTGGCCATCGGTGCCCACACCGACCTGGGGGACGGCGGCGACCTGCCGGCCTTCCGGGTGGGCATGGTCCTGCGAGATCCAGGGGGGGAAAAAACACACAGACACAATTAATCCCAGACCCCCGACGTAATGATTTTTTCATGACGTCGACCCCCAGAGGTCCCGACCCTTTCCCCAGGACCGGCTTTGCATCCTGAGTCGTTTTTTGACGTTCCCGAGGCCCGGTGAGGGCCCCCCGAGGCCGAAAATTGGGGAAAACCTCCCGTCGTGATTTTTTCACTACTTGAGGGGGTCTGGGATCGTCGATTCCGAAGAAAATATAGGAAAATATGGGAATTGGGGGGGAGGACAAAAGCCCCGAAAACATGCGAAAATGCGCGACCTGCCTTCCGGGTGGGCATGGTCCTCCGGCCGAGATTTCGGGGGCGGAAGAGAGGGGGGTGATGACTACCCTGACCTTCCAGGCGGTGATGACTACCCTGACCTTCTTGGTTTTAGGCTGTTTCGTGTAGTTGTTTAGGTTTTCAGGTCTCCAGTGCTGAAGAATAGCTCTCTGGAAGGTCAGGGTAGGGGGGGGTGGATATCATGGCGTGGGCCATGATAGTTCCCCAGATTTCATGGCGCCTCTTCTTATTTCATGACGTCCCTGGCCCCCCCGCTGGGCCGCGCACATGCCACCGATCATGATTTGCACCCCCCCCTCTTGGACACCCCCCTCTTGGCCGCTCCCGAAGATTGCGGGCGCAAAAGACCCAGGGATCCGACGCAGTGAAAAAATCAAGACGGAGGCGTTTCGCAAAAAAATCGGGCCCTATGGGGGCCCTCGCCGGGCCTCGGGAGCGTCAAAAAACGGCTCAGGATGGAAAACTGGTCCTGGGGAATGGGTCGAGACTTCTGGGGACCGCCTATTGAAGAAATCACGACACTGGATCTCTGGGGACAGGGTTAGACAGGGTTATGATCGGAAACCGGAGCCTATACGTTACCAGTGGCGGGCCGTCTTCCAGTCCCATGACCTTTTGAGGGTCGGGGGCGGCGTCGGGGTGGTGTAGTGTATACTTGTTCCCCCGTTTGCCCAGGAAACATTGGAAAATGCTTACACCAGGGACCCATATACACCAGGCTCCGCTTTCTTGCGCAAAGGTCCGTGCATGGCCGCACAAAACGTAGGTGTATAGAGCGCGGTTCCCTATATGATGTTCCAACCTGCTAGAGCCTTGATCATTAGAGAGAATTTCGAGCACCAAGAGAGTTTCGAAACTGAAAAGTTGTCACGTGTCGGGCCCTGGGAGGCGGTATTCGTTCGACATTGTTTCGATACTGTTCGGGGTGCTCGAAATCATTTCTGGGATGTGGTCCTCAAGTACGATGGGAGCAGGATCCTGCAGGGCCAGGGTTGCACTGACCCGTGCTTAAGGTGCAGGGTCCTGCAGGAGCCTTCAGGGCCCGACTGAACCGGGTTTGTATTGGCCTGGGTCGGTAGATCACCGACGAGACACGGGCGTGGCAGCTTGGTGCACTGGGCTCAAGTCGGACACGTTCATCTACAGGAGGAAGGTTCAAGAATATTCAAAAGTAATTAGTCTGGGGACGATCTTTCGTGCTCTTTGGGCTATTTCTGACTCTTCGAAAACCTGCCTGTAGGAGGACATGTCGACCTGACTCTTGGCGGCCCTGAGACGCCCATTGTGGAACGCAGCACGCGCCGTGTCCAAAACGCACAGGGTCGAGGCGTTACGTTTCGGTTCCATGTGGGCCTACGTTTTGGCGAGCGTATGCGGCCAGGCAAACATTTTGAATGGACGTGTTGAGCCGCGTGTCAACACGCTCCGGCTTGCGTGTTGCATATCATGGCAGCCAAGACTAGACGTTTTCGTTTGGTTTCTGGCTCGGGACCATCACAGGTCGATCCGACCGAGTAAAAAACAATGCCGCAGACAGGTGGGGTCTAAGAGTTCTGGTCCTGATGTGTCGCGTTGTTGGCTTTTTGTCTGCAACGCCCGACCTCAAGGTCCGCAGCCCGTGCGACTACCTGCTGAGCGTCTGGTCCTACCAGCGGGTCCCAGTCCAGCAGCGGGCCAGGCATCAGCGTGGGATCGGAGGACCAAGGTGCGCGCACTCGGAGGACGTCTGCAGGTGCATCGAGCTGCACCGGCCGGCGGGGTCCGCGGCGGAGGACTTCCTGCCGGCGTTTCGGCCTGGCAGAAGAGCCATGGAGGGGCAGGCCCACCGCTTCGCGGAGGGCGAGCTGGAGTCTACCCTGGAGGAGGACCGCGAGCGCTTCGGGAGGTGGTTGCGCGTCATGGCGGGGGACAGCGGCCTGCTTCTGCTGAGCACGCGGCTGCACCGCCTCATCAGAAGAAGAAAAAAACGCCATGAACATACAAGTTTCGCGCTCCGCGCGGATTTCTTGGATCCGCGCTGAGGCCCCCCGGCGGCGCCTCCGGCGCCGCCCCTAGCGCGCTCCGTGCGCCAGGGAGGGGCGTCCAGCGCAGATGCAAGAAACCCGCGCGGACCGCCAAAAGGTTCTGCTTCGGCCGCTTGTTCTTCTTCTGCTCGTTCGACGAAGGGAAACGGCAAGACCATAAGCTGCCAGAGCTCCGCGGCCCTCTTGGAGGCCTCTTGGGCCGTCTTGGAGGCCTCTTGAGGACCTCGTGTGCCGTCTTGGGCCATGCTGGAGCCATCTTGGGCCGTCTTGGTGGCCTCCTGGCCCGCCTGGCGCCATCGGAAGCCGTCTTGGGGGGCCTCTCTGGGCTGACTTGGGGCCCTCTTGGGGTGCTCCAGGGCCGCCTTGTCGGATCTGCTCTCCGGGCCCCCCTCGGCTGCGCCTCCGGCGCCGCCCCGTGGCGAGGCTCCGCGCGCCGAGGGCAGGGGCCCAGCGCCGACCCAAGACGTCCGCGCGGAGCTCCTGTCCTTCGGTCGGGCATGTCCCTCTGCAGGAGGAGGATTCACAACATCGAGACCAATTGCCCTAGCCAGCCCAACCAGCCAACCCAACCAACCAGCCACCCAAGCAACTCAACCGGCTCAACCAGCCCAACCAGCCACCCCGCAACCCCAGCCAACCCGCCACCCCGCCAACCCGCCCACCCCCGCCGCCTGCCCTCCGTCACCGTCGAGAGGGGGGGGAAGTGTTTCTTACAAGCGAAAACCACAAAAATCACCCTCCCGGGGTCCGGCGGGACAGCGGGGGGAGGGGAAATCGCGCCGTACTATGCGGGAGCGGGATTCGCGCCCGAGGTGCCCAAGGAGGATTTGGGGCCTCAAATGCGACACTGTCGTCACTTTACTACCTTTCACCGCGCTCCCCTTCTCAACGGAAAGGCTCCCATCCGTGAAACTGTCGTCATTTTTCAGCCCCCGCGAGAAGCTTCTTAGAGTCCCCCAGAGGCTCCAGGAGGGCCCATGGCGGCCTCGGGAGTGCCTAGGAGACCTCCAGAGGGCCCCAGGAGGACCCATTCTGCACCGCGCCCCCCTTCTCAACGGAAAGGCCCCCATGCGTGAAATTGTTTTCATCATTCCGCCCCCGCGAGAGAGTTCTTAGAGGGCCCACGGAGGCTCCAGGAGGGCCCATGGCGGCCCCGGGAGAGCCCACGAGATCCCCCCCCGAGGACCCATTTTGAATTACACTCAGGGAGCTCCAGAAGGCCCAGGAGGCTCCAAGAGGCCCCAAGAGGCCCCGAAGAGCCCAAACAGGCCACAGGACCCCCAGCACGCTCTAGGAGAGCCACGGCGACACCAAGAGGCTCCAGGACGGGCGTCATTCCCTCTCCTCCTCCTGCTCGTCGTCGTCATCCTTCTCCTCATCCGCCCTGCTTCAAATCCTTCCTTCCCCTCTTCTTCCTCCTTCTCCTCCTCCTCCGCCTCCTCCTCTTCCTTCTCCTCCTACCTCATCCGTAGCCTCGATGGCTCCGATAGCGCCGTGCGCGAGATCTGCCTCCTCCCCATCCGTCCTCCTCCCTCCTCCCTCCTCCTTCCCTCCTCCCTCCTCCCTCCTCCCCTCTCTCGGGAACGTCACAAAGAGGCCCTCCGAGGATAATTTCACGACAATAAGGGCGCCGACCCGATGAACAGACACCACGTCGGGGCTCTGGGAACGGAGTCGAAGACGAAACCTCGAATAACTTAGTCTTCGATGTTTGGGGCATTTTTCTGACCACCTGCGAGCCTTGTGGAAGTTTCCGAGAGCCTCAGGGGTGGACGTCTGGCGCAAGAACACGAGTGGAGGAGGAGACAACACGACGCTTGGTTTCTACCCCCGCGAGGGGCGCTACAGGGTAGTTATATATATATATATATATATATATATATATATATAAGCGCCTAGGAGGAGGATTCAAAAGTAGAAAAAAACAACATGTAAAAAAAGTCTGGGGAGCATGTTGGACTTATTTGTTGTATTTTAAATTGTTCGCCCAAAATCCCCCCTCAGGGGGACAAGCCCGACTTAATCCTACCCCAGACCCCCGACGTCGTGATTCTGTCCTGGCGTCGACCCCCCCCCGCAGGAGGTCTCGACCCCTTCCCTGGGACAGCGTCCTCCTCCCGAGTCGTGTTCTGCTGACGGCCCCGAGGCCGGGCGAGGTCCCCGAGGGAGGCCCCCCCCCTCAAAAAAAAAGGACGACCGCCCTCCCGCCGGGATGCTTGCCACGACGCGCCGGGGGGCCTGGGAGTGCTGGCTGTGCGCGCGGCCGCTTCTTCCTTCGGCGCGTGCAGTCCAGCCGCCGCGGCCAGACCCGCGCGGACTGCCCCGCGGAGCTTCGGGGAACAAAGAGTAGCATAGACATAAAAACTCGGAGGTCCGCGCGGATTTCCCGGATCGGCGCTGGGGCCCCCTCCCTCGGCGCGCGGAGCGCGCCAGGGCGGCGCCGCCCCGGCGCGCCCCGGCGGCGCCCCTGGCGCGCTCCGCGCGCCAGGGAGGGGGGTCCAGCGCCGGTCCGAGAAATCCGCGCGGACCTCAGAGTTTTTATGTCTATGCCACGCTTTGTTCCCCCAGGAGCTGAACCGCTCCGCGGCGCAGGCGGTCCGCGAGGCGCTGGCGCGCGAGGCGGGCCCGAGCCCGCGCTTCGCGTGCACGCTGCGCACGGAGCGCCTGCGGGCGGACGTCGCGGCCTGCGCCCTCGCCTGGGCGCGCGCCTGCGACGAGGACACGCGCGGCGCGATCCGCGAGGAGGAGAGGGCGGCAGAGATCGGCGGCGGGCCCCGGGCGGGGGCGAGGGAGAGAGGGGCGCGGGCCTCCTCGGACGGCTTGGGAGGCCCCCGGGCCTGCGGAGCCGAGCGGTGAGAGGTGCTCAGCGCCTCCCCCGAGGGCACGAAGAGCTCCTCGGGGGGCGCGCGAGGAGGGCGTCCTGAGAAGCCCCGCCGCCTTCTGGGAAGGCCTTTTCCTCAGTTCCCCCCCCTCCTTGCTCGCCGCCAAACAGCCCAGCGACCCCCGCGGAAGGAGACTCCCGTTGCGATGACTTTTTTTGGTAATAATGTTTGTTTTTCCTCCTCTTCCCTCCCTTCTCCTCCTCCTCCTCCTCCTCCTCCTCCTCCTCCTCCTCCTCCTCCCACCTCCCTCCTCCCCTCCTCCTCCTCCTCCTCCGCCTCCTCCTCCTCCTCTCTCCCCTCCTCCTCCTCCTCCTCCTCCTCCTCCTCCTCCTCCTCCTCCTCCTCCTCCTCCTCCTCCTCCTCCTCCTCCTCCTACCTCCCCTCTCCTCTCCCTCCTCCTCCTCCCTCTCCCTCCTCCCTCCTCCCTCCACCTCCTCCCCTCCTCCTCCTCCTCCTCCTCCTCCTCCTCCCCCTCCTCCCCTCCTCCTCCTCCTCCTCCTCCTCCTCCTCCTCCTCCTCCTAATCCTCCTCGCCACTGTCGCTCTCCCGGTGCCCGCCATCGCCGTGATCCTCCCCGCCCTCGCTGTCGGAGCTCCGCGCGAGCTCCCGGGTCGGCGCTGGCACCCCCCCTTCCTGGCACGCGGCGCCTCGCCTCGGGGCGGCGCATGGGCAGTCCTCTCCTCCTCCTCCTCCTCCTCCTCCTCCTCCTCCTCCTCCTCCTCCTCGCACCCCTTCCTGGCACGCGGCGCCTCGCCTCGGGGCGGCGCATGGGCAGGGGCTCCCAGCGCCGAGTCCAAGAGATCCGCGCGGAGCTCCGGCACAGGGCGACGAGATCTAGACGTAATTTTGAAAGGCCTTCTGCCCTGACCTTCCAGGAAGGCTAAAAAATAGCACCCGACCTAGAAACCTATCCCAGAGCTATTCTACGTCTTGGTTTTAGGCTGTTTCGTTTAGTTGTTTAGGTGTTTAGGTTTCCAGTGCTAAAAAATAGCTCTCTGGAAGGTCAGGGCGTCCCCCCCCCCAACCCAGACCCCCTCGGGCAATGAACAACTCACGACGGGAGGTGTTTCCTAATTGTCGGCCTCCGGGGGCCCTTGCCAGGCCTCGGGGCCATCAAAAAACGAGTCGGCATGAAAAATCGGTCCTGGGGATTGGGTCGAGAGTTCTGGGGTTCGACGCAATGAAACAATCATGACGTCGGGGTTCTGGGATAGGAGGCAACCGATTGTTTTTCGCAGCTGGGATCGCACCACTAAGTGGTACCCGATTTTTTTGCTCCGCGACACAGTCCGCGCAACAACGACGACGGGAGGGGGAAGGGGGGGGGGGAGGGGGAGGCGGGAAGAGGAGGGGGAAAATGGGAAGATTATGGGGAGGGGGAGGAGTAGGAGGAGGGGAGGAGGAAGGAGGAGGAGGTGGAGGAGGAGGAAGGAGGAGGAGGAAGGAGGAGGAGGATGATAGGGAAGGGGAGGAGGGGGCCCAGGAGCGCGCGAAGCGCGCTCCTCCCGGCTTCCTGGGCCGGGGGGCCCGGACACGCCGGCCCCTGGTCTCCGCCAGGGGCGGCGGCTCTGTGCAGAGCTCGTCGCTGCACGATTCTATATGTCGGGCAGGTCCCTCGCAGGGGAGTTTTGTTGAAACAATAATATATATATATATATATATATATATATATGTGTATATACAACTATATATATATATATATATATATATATATATATATATATGGTCGCCCCCTCACCCTATGATCATACAGATTCGCCTCTCGCGCGGCGCCGATCGATATCTTCTTTCGCTCTCCGTTTCCTTATCCTGTCCCGCCCTTCCTCTCCTCCTCTTCCTCCTCCTCTCTCCTCCTCAACCTCCTCCATCCTCCTCCACCTCCTCCTCCTCCTCCTCCTACTCCTCCTCCATATATATATCTATAAATATATATAATATATACATAAAGTGCCACGTTTCTTCCAAAGTCCGCCTGTTGGAGGACATGACATGCCCGACCGAGCCCCACGAGATAGGCAGGGGAGAGGGACGCAGAGATCATGGACAGAGGTCGGAGGAGATGTGCAGAGACGAGGCCCTCGATCGGTCTGCATGGGCCTCGGCGCCATCGGGCCGAGGGAACTAAGATGGAGGTCGCTTCGGGGAGGGTGCCCTGGCTGTCTTCGTGTGTGGATGGCGGTGCTCGTGCATCCTGGGGGAGGGCGCCCTCGAAGGAGCTCAAGTTTTAGGGGTGTCTGGGCCGGCGGAGAGGGTCTCACGCTCTTGGGGGATGTTCTCCTGGCCGGGGTCCGACTGCATTCAAAGAAGAAGAAACGGAATGAGCATAAACTTGTGGCGCTCTGCGCGGATTTCTCGGATCTGCGCTGGACTTCCCTTACCTGGCGCGCGGAGCGCGCCAGGGGTGGCGCCGCAGGCGCCGCCAGGGGGCCCCAGCGCGGATCCCAGAAATCCGCGCGGAGCGCCAAGAGTGTGTGTTATGCCGTTGTCTCTTCTTCGATGTATGCCTGTGCCGCCGTCTGTTCCTCCGGCGATGGAGGGGTACATCCGGCAGGGCCTGGCGGCGGACGGCTGGGCCCAGCCGCTGGACAACCGGAGCCTCAACGCCGGAAGCCACGCGGGCTGCCGCAGCTTCGTCGGCGAGCGCGACCAGGCGTTCATCTGGGCGCGCGAGGGCCACGTCGCGGAGGCCTACGGGTACCGGACGTGCTGCGCCTGAGGGCGGGGCCCTGCGGGGCGCGCGAGGGGCGGCGGCGGGGCAGGGAGACGAGCCAGCCGCCCGAGGAGGCCGAGGTGGGGGGGCGCCGGCGCGGAGCGAGGAGCCCGGCAGTCTGCCGCGCTGGCCCACCGCCTGGGCCGCAGGGGGAAGGGGCGTCAGAGAGCCGAGACCCCCGCGGGCAGTGACAAAAATCATGACGGGAGGTCTTTCGTTCTTTTCGGCTTCCAGGGGGCCTTGCTGGGCCTCGGGGCCGTCACAAAACGATTCAGGGTGAGAAACCGGTCCTAGGGAATGGGTCGAGAACTCTGGGGATCGACGTAATAAAAAAGTCATGACGTCGGGAGTTTGGGAGGGCTGCGGCTGCGGCGGCTGCAGCGGCTGCGCAGGCTGCGGCGGCTGAGTCGGCTGTGGCGGTCGCGTGCGGGGGAATGCCCTGGCAGATATCGAGCACACGGGCTCGCTGAGCAGATTCGCCGGCATTGGTTCGGCTCTCTGCAACCGACCGCAGGGCCACCCGCAGGGGCAGCGTGGGGGGGGGATAGGCGCAGGGGGGACGCATCGACACCCCGTCGCCCCTGCATCGCCGATGTGGGCCCGACAACAACTGCACCTCTGCCTCTGGGCGTGCGGCTTCGCCTCGGGAGGCTGTCGCCAGAAGATGTCGGCGACGCATCGCCGATTCCAGGTCGATGTCCCCCCCCCCCACCATGAGCCCGTGCCCACGCCGCCACCGCCAGAAGCAGAGCAAGGGAGGTCGTCGTCGGCCGCACATGCCGCACGCCGCACTGCCGCTCCTCCTCCTCCTCCTCCTCCTCCTCCTCCGCCTCCTCCTCCTCCGCCTCCTCTTGCTCCTCTTTCTCCTGTTCTTCCTCTTCCTCTTCCTCTTCCTCTTTTTCCTCCTCCTCCTCCTCCTCCTCTCCTCCTCCTCCTCCTCTCCTCCTCCTCCTCCTCCTCCTCCTCCTCCCTCCTCTCCTCCTCCCCCTCCTCACTCACTCACTCACTCACTCCGTCGCCGACAGCGGCGGCGGCTGCGGCGACGGCGGACGACGACGACGGCCGACGGCCGCACGGCCGACGGCCGACGGCCGTCCTCGCCGAGGGCCGGCGCCTGGCTCGTGTACCCGCGCGATGACGCCGTTGACGCCGAGGAGGTCGACTGGAGCTCCGTGCCTCCGCCCCAGCGGGCCGCCGTCGTCGATCGGGTCTCGCTGTCGGCAACACGGTCGTCCTCAGCGCCTCCACTCGCGGCTACCGGGCTCCCAGGCGCGAGTTCGCCCCCCGTCGTTTGGGGGGTTGGCCGCTCATCTGTATCGAGAAACCCCCAGATTGCATGAGCACAGTTTTTCGGAGGTCCGCGCGGATTTCGTGGACCGGCGCTGGCCCCCCCATCCCTCGGCGCCGGAGGCGCCGCAGGGTGCGCGCCGCCAGGTCCACGAAACCGCTCGGGCTTCCAAAAGTTTACGTTCATGTCCGTATGCGTTCCTCCTCCTCCTCCTCCTCCTCTCCTCCTCCTCCTCCTCTCTCCCTCCTCCCCTCCTCCATTTTATCCTCATCCTCCTCCTCCTCCTCCTCCTCCTCCTCCTCCTCCTCCAATCCTCCTTCCTCTCCTCCTCCTCATCCTCCATCTCCTCCTCCACTCCTCCCTCCTCCTCCTCCTCCTCCTCCTCCTCCTCCTTCCCCCCTCCTCCTCCCATCCTGCTCTCCTCCTCCTCCTCCTCCTCCTCCTCCTCCTCCTCCTCCATCGGCGATGCGTCGCCGATCCATCGGCGTCACCCCAACATACGAATACTAAGTGTGCGTCGCCCTCCCAGAGGCGACGCGCGCACCGAGAAATCTTATAGTATCTGCGTTGTGGCGGGCGCTTTCTGGCCACACCGCTCGGGAAGCCGATGCATTGCAGGATGGGTATACTATAACTATTTGATCGGGTCGGACGCGCAACTCCAAGGAGGACATATGGTACCAGTATGTCCAGAAGAAGGAAGAACCGCATAAACATATCTTTTTGGGTCTCCGCCCGGATTTCTTGGACCTGCGCTGGACCCCCCTCCCTGGCGCGTCGAGCGCGCCAGGGGCGGCGCCAGAGGCGCCGCCAGGGGGCCCAGCACGGATTCAAGAATTTCTCGCGGAGCGCCAAAAGGCTATGTTTATAGCGTTCTTGTTTTTCTTCTAATGTTCAGTCGGGCCTGTCCCTCTACAGGGGGAATATTCAAACATAGTCAAAAAATAGCCGGGGGATTTTTTCTGAATATTGTTGGACCAGTTTGGAGTATTTTTTATATTTTTCATTTATCGTCGACAATCCCCCTGTAGGGGCACGCGCCCGACTTGATTCTGGTGTCCTTGCGCGCCCAGGAATCTGCGCGTGCATCCGATCCGGAGCTGGGGCGGCACGCCCGCGGTTTCGGGGGTCTCACAGGGGGCCTGCGCTTCCAAGGTTTTTTCAAGGCTGGCGTTTCTCAAGGTTTCTGGAGGTCTCGTCGTCGTCGTCGTCGTCGTCGTCGTCGTCGTCGTCGTCGTCGTCGTCGTCGTCGTCGTCGTCGTCGTCGTCGTCGTCGTAGTCTTCACACCTGCGAGCCACGGCGGCGCGCCGCCGCCTGCGCCGCCCACCAGTGGGGGATGGGACTGTTTTCCACCACCACCATCGCAAGCTGGAGGTGGAGGAGGAGGAGGAGGAGGAGGAGGAGGAGGAGGAGGGAGGAGGAGGGGAAGTAGGAGGAGAGGGGAGGAGGGGGAGGAGGAGGGGGAAGAGGAGGAGATGAGGATGGAGGGGGAGGAGGGGGAAGGAGGAGGAGGAGGAGGAGGAGGAGGAGGAGGAGGAGGAGGAGGAGGTCTCGTCGTCGTCGTCGTCGTGGTCGTCGTCGTCGTCGTCGTCGTCGTCGTCGTCGTTGCGCCCGCCCCTTCGTGGAGCGAAAGTTCGAGGACCGCACGCCGCAGGTGCGCAGGGGCCGAGGCTCGGAGGCCCCGGGGCCGGCTGCCGAGGCTCGAGGTCGAGGCGTCCAAGGCCCCCCCGGGCCTCCGCGGGTCGTCGTCGTCGATTGATGGACGACGACGACGACGGCGCGAGTGCCCAGAGATCCAACGCAGTGACAAAATCAAGACGGAGGTTTTTCTCGAAGTTCGGCCCCGAGGGGGCCCTCGCCGGGCCTCGGGAGCGTCACAAAACGACTCAGGATGAAAAACCGGTCTTGGGGAATTGGTCGAGACCTCCGAGGACCGCATATTGAAAAAATCACGACATCGGATCTTTGGGAAGTGCGATCCTCGAGTCCTCGAGCGATGCCGATCGAAGGCACGAGGGTCGAGAGCAGGTCTTTTTGCAGGGCATCGAGGGGCTTTCTGCGGGGCATCGAGGGGGCCGCCGCGCCGCCTGGCGGCCATGGCCAGAGCACGCCCCGGGACAAGTCCAGGGGGCCGCTCGACTCCGTGCCCAGGAGGGCGCCAATGACCCAGATCGGCCGGCTATCCGAGGTCTCCAATCCGAGCGTCCTGCTTCGCTCTCGGCCTCTCCGGGGCCCGCTCTCGGGCCACAATCCGGCGGCAAGCGGGGGGGGGGAAGTGAGAAGAAGAAGGCCTTCTCAAAAGACAACAGAACTTTTCCAAACATTTTCTTTGAATAGAGGGCAATGGGTGACATCTGAAATGCTGTTTCGATGGGTTTCCGAGGCTCGAATCTACAGGTGAATCACGAGACGGACTGATTCTCGAGGTGCAAGAGCCCACATGGACTTCACCCCGAGCCGTGCACCCCGAGAAATTTCTCAGCTTTTCAGGGGCCCTCGCGCCTTCTGAGAGGTCTGCCCTGTCTTCGGAGAGGTCCCAGAGACCCCCTCGGCAGGCCGGGCGGCTCCCGAGACTTCCGAGAAGGGAAGGCCGGCCTCTTCTCGCTTCCCCCGCCCTCGCTCGCCGCTTTATGCGTGGCCACCAGACATCGGGAGCGGAAAAGAGGGGGGTGATGACTAGGGGGGGTGGATATCATGGCGGGGGCCATGCTATTTCCCCAGATTTCATGGCGCCTCTTCTTATTTCATGACGTCCCTGGCCCCCCCGCTGGGCCGCGCACATGCCGCCGGCCATGATTTGCACCCCCCCCTCTTGGACACCCCCCTCTTGGCCGCTCCCGGAGACATGGGCCTGGGACGACGGACCACTCCTGGGGAAGCCGTCGGGACCTCTGGGGGCGCGGATGGAAAACGACAGATCGGCGGCTGCCAGGGCAAAACTATACACCCACACCGGTCCTGGCCAGGCCCATCCTGGGCCAAGGGTCGGTGCACCGGTAGGTTTGTGTCGTGTCGACCGGCGGCGACCCCAGCGCGGGCGTGCAAGGTTGAACGCCACCCGTCGCCCAAAATCGGCCCATCGTTGAACGATCTGGCGTTTCGGAAACGGCCGATCGTTCAAGGTTGAGCGGTCTTCGCGGTGTCAGAAGCCAGCGCCGAAGTCTGCACGACACGGACCTGCCGTATACGCCCCGCCTGGCTTGGCCAGGAAGGCGTATACACACCGATCCTGGGCCCAGGATCGGCCTGGCTAGTATCGGCGAGAGCCGCCGGTGTAGATGTGACGCCCTCCGACATTCCCCCGCCTCATCCCCGCCGCTCGTCGTTGTAGGTTCATCGTCGTCGTCGTCGGCGCCATCGTCGCCGTTGGCGTCGCCGTCGTTGGGCGTCATCGTCGTCGTTGGCGTCGGGTCCGTCGTCGCCGCCGCCGCGGTCGGTCGCCGTCGGCCGTCGCCGTCGGCCGTCGTCGTAGTCGTCTTCGCTCGTCTTCGTCCTCGGCATCGTCGGCCGGTGGGGGTCGTCCTCGGCGTGGGAAGGGGAGAGGGAGGAGGAGGAGGAGCATCCAGAAGGGCATCGGAGCCTCGCTCGACGCCGCCCTCAGCTGCAAGGCCTCCAGGAAGCGGATCAGGGGGTCCAAGGGGTTCTGCACTGGGAGCTTCAAACAAGAACTCCGCCTGCCCGCAGGTGCCCCGCGAAAGCGTCTGATCCCCCGAGGGCCCCACGGACCCACAGAAGCCCTGCGGCACCTTCCCTCGGGGATCCACGAAGAATGTGCCCCCAGATGCCTTGACAGTGTCGCAAAAGCCTATTGCAGGGCCCAGGGCATCCCCCCGCCGCCGCCCGTCGTCCTCCTCCCGCACCAGGGGGCCCTCCTCGTACGTCTATCCGTGTCTCTGTGTCCTCTCTCGGCGCCGCGGATCCAGCCTCGGCCAGCTGCTGCGGCGGCGCTGGCCGGGGAGGAAGAGGACGATCCAGGGCCCAGCTGCAGCCTGCTCTTCGTCCTGAAAAGGTCAGGGCCCTTCTCGCCGCGGTCAGGGCCACCAAGCGCGGCGCCGATCGCGCCTGTCCAAGGCGCGAGGGCGTCTGAGAAGGCCCGCCGCCTTCTGAGAGGGTCTTCTCCTTCTCGTTTCCCCCCCTCGCGCTCGCCGCCGAACAGCCCAGCGGACCCCCCCGGAAAGAAGACCCTTCCGTTGCGATGACGTCTCCTGTTTACCTTTTTTGTTCCTCCTGCCCCTCCCTTCCTCCTCCTCGTCCTCCCCCTCCTC
>CAUYUJ010014709.1:222500-225000 GCA_963575745.1 Prorocentrum cordatum
TGCAGTCGATCTCCCACTCGAAAGGTGCCCCCAGGATGTCCAGGGAGGCACCGGGCGGCCTCCATAGGGGCCTCGCCTCGCGAGAGCCCCCAGGGAGCCCCCCACGGAGCTCCCGAGGTGGCACGGATGGCCAGGCACGCGCGAGCGGGCCGTGTACGATCGCGGCCGCGGTGTGCTCGGAGGGTGCGATCGCGGCGCGCGGTGCAGCCCCAGACATGCTCGCGTCGCGACAAGAGTCAGGGCAGGAGGTGTTTGGCCGTTTGCGGCCTCTGGGGACCCTCACCAGGCCTCGGGACCATCAAACAACGACTCGGGATGAAGAGCCGGTGCCTCGGAAGGGGTCGAGACTTCGGGGGCCCCGAAAGGAATCTATAGAGAGAGAGAGATCTATATATATATATATATATATATATATATATAATAATATATATATAATATAAGAACATCGCATGTCTGGGTACAGCCAAGACGCTGAAATAAGGAGCAGCTTGGGCTCGGAGGGGGCCGGAGGTTTCTCGGGCTCTTCCATGGCTGCTCTTCTGGCCCTGCTCGTGCACGCAGGCGTTCCTGCTGGAGCCCTGCTGCAGGCACACTGGCCCGCCGGCAGGCGCCCCGCGGAAGCTTCTCGTACCCCGGTGGCCCCAGGGGCCCCCGCGGCCCCGGGGGGGCCACTTCGGAGCCATCGGAGATCGGCGACGGGCGTGCCCCGAGACTTCTTGCAGCAAGGCCCTATCGGCGTGGCAAAGAGGCGCCTCTTGTGACGCGGAGTGCACGGCTCACGAATCGGTCCTCAGCGCTGCCCAGACAAAGAATGAGGCATGTTGCATCGTAGCGCGACCAAGCGATCGAGCAATGCGTGGGGTGGATCGCAGCGCCCCCGCTGGGAGGTGGGCGAGTAAAAGGATGCTTCCCGCCTCGTCGGCGCCGTCGCGGTCGAGGCCGCCAGAGGCCTCAGCTGGCGGCCCAGGCGAGAGGTGGCCGGTGCTTCGATCGTTATTGCTCGATCTGTTTTGGTCGCCTTCCTCCTCCACCTCCTCCTCCTCCTCCTCCTCCTCCTCCTCCGCCTCCTCCTCCTCCTCCTCCTCCGCCTCCTCCTCCTCCTCCGCCTCTTCCTCCTCCTCCTCCTCCTCCTCCTCCTCCTCCTCCTCCTCCTCCTGCTCCTCCTCGGTCGCACTGTCTGTCAACAGTGTGCGTGCGCTGTATGCCAGGCCTCCCAGATGGGGTCGAGGCATTCTGCCGCATCGCCGATGCATCGGCGATGCGGGCGGCTCGATGTGGAGCCCGCTGTTCTCCACGCCGACGGCACCGATGCATCCCCGACGTCGCTGCTGTATCGCCGATACATCAGTGATGTATCGACGGTGCGGCGCGATCTCCTGACCCCAATGATGTTGATAATGATGATGTATTCAATGATGATGATGATAATGATGATACCCCAATGATGCACCGACGATGATGATGCTGATGATGATGATGACGATGATGATGATGATGATGATGATTCTGATGATGATGATGATATTGATGATGGTGATGGTGATGGTGATGGTGATGGAGGTGATGATTATGATGACGATGATGATGAGGATGATGGTGATGACAACGGTGATCATGATGGTGGTGGTATTGATGGTGACGATGATGACGACGACGACGATGGCGCTGACGATGACGATGATTGTGATGCTGATGTTGATGCTGATGTTGATGTCGATGCCGATGCTGATGTATCTGGTCATGGTCATGGTAATAACGATGATGACGACGACGATGATGATGATGGTGATGATGATGGTGATGATGATGATGAAGAAAGTGATGCTGATGCTGATGCTGATGCCGACGGTGATGCGGATGAAGATGTTGAGCACGGTAGACACCGCCCTTGAGGCATCATCATCACCATCCGCACGATCAGCCCCACCATCACGCACCACCGCCATCCGCCATCCGCAGCAGCAGCAGCACCATCACGGACGCCCTCCCCCCCCGGGACCCCATCTGGAAGCCTTCCGCGTGTCCGGTGCCCATTGGGCGCGCGGCGGGGTGTGGCCGCAGCCGCCCGCGCCGGCACCGGCGCGGCGGCTCCCCGAGGCGGTGGCGGCGGGCCGCGAGCTGGCCCCGCTGCCCGCCCTGAGGCTCCGCGGGGGCTGCCGCTCGCTGTTCTGGAGGACAGCGGCCGCGCCCCGCCCGCGCCCTGCCTCCAGGCCGGGTGTCGAGCGGACCTGTGTTCCCACACCCCCTCGAGCAGTGAGACAAGCATGGCGGAAGGTGTTTCTGCATTTTCGGCCTCGGGGGGCCCTCGCCGGGCCTCGGGGGCGTCAAAAAACGACTCGGGACAAAAAGCCGGTCATGGGAAGAGGGTCGGGACCTCTGGGGGTCGATCGACGCAACGAGAAAATCATTGCGTCGGGGGTATGGGTTCGGGTGTTGCTGGAAGTGCCCCTGGCCAAGGTGCCCCCAGGATTCTCGGGGTGGCCCAGGCGGCCTCCAGAGC
>CAUYUJ010014709.1:230000-237500 GCA_963575745.1 Prorocentrum cordatum
GCGGGTGTGCTCTGCGCGCGTTCGGGTCGGGCGCGCGCGTCTCCGAGGAGGACAAACCTGGTTCAGGAGGGTCCGCTAGCGAAGGCGCTAGCGGAGTCAGGAGCGCTACGGGTCACGACAGCGGCCTAATCAGCAGCTAAACGAGCCGCAGGAGGGGAAAAAGCACACAGACACAATGGATCGTCGACTCCCCAGGAAAATATGGGAAAATATGGGGAGTGGGGGGGGGAGACAGAAACCCAGAATATATGGGAACATATGGGGGATCCTGTTATTTTGCGTGTATTTATTTGTGTGTCCCAGTTTCCCTTCACTGGTGCTCTCGCACGTCGCTCTTCGCGTCCCAGGCCATGGGCCCGTCGGTCGCGCTGAGAGTGGCTATTTTGGGGGGCGCCCAGCTCCCGAGCTGTGTGGGGGAGGCGCCTCCCCACCTCTGGAGAGGCGAGGGGTGGTCCCTCTGCCCTCCTCCTCCTCAGGGGGGGGGGGGGGGCGGAAGCCCAGCGTGTTTTCCACGCCTTCCTGCTTCATGGTTCGACCCATCTGTTCCAACCGACGGGTACGGATCTGAAACAGCAAGTCGACGCGCGGTGCCACAATGCATGGGGGGGGATTTCTTACCTCGCAAGGAAGGGCAGCAACAACAACAACAACAACAACAACAGGACCCGATACGCACCAACTTCGGCACAGCGCATTGACCGATGTTGGTGACAAGAGGATCGCTCAAAAAGTTGTGTTTCGTCTTCATGTCACGGGAAGTTGTGCGCGTCCTGGACCCCTCATGTGTCGCAGGTGGTTGCACGTTCAGTCCTGTTTATATTACTCCCCAAGTGGGGTGTCACGCGATATCCTGTGGTGTTCATCGGGGTATCCAGCGTGGTGTCCCGGAACGCGTTGCCGTGTTGTTTGCCGGGGCGCTTGCCGCGATATTTAGTTGCGCCCCCAGTCGTGGTGCCCGCAGATCAGGGTGACCTCCGCGTTGCCCCGTAATATCTTCTTGTGGCCAATGTGTGGATTCGCTGAGGTCAAACCGTTTAAGTGGGATGCTGAGACCAGGCAGCGTGACGCAAAGCCAGACAAAGCACGCTGTTGCAAGAGAAGGTTAACCTGGGTTACAGCCAGCGAAGACACAATCACGTCAGCCAGGCAAGGCTGAGCTGCGGGCAAGCAAAGCGGCTGCATCAACCTGGCGAATGAGGAGTATTGTATACCATGGCAGGGCAAGACTTCATATAGCCGCTGTAGGAACAGAGGAGGCGATACAGAACTCAAAGCCAGGGAGTGCTATCCGAAATGAAGCACAGCAGTTTATGGTGCATTGAGTATAGTGATGCAGGAAACTGTACATTCAACGAGCGGGCTTTCAAGGCGCTCCTTCAAGCGCATCTATCGTAGACGCATGGACGCATGCGGCGAGTCACCGGCGCTCCTTGCCTGTCTGGAAACGCCGATGTAGCCTGCCGTTAGGCCAAAGCGTGGCCGATGTATTGGACTATGTGGTCCCCCAGCCGGTGTGGAAGTCTTTGAGGAAATATTCAGGGGGGGGAGGGGAAGCAACAGAAGAGGGAGGAAGAGGAGAAGGAGGAGGAGGAGGAGGAGGTGGAGGTGGCCCCCCTTAGCGACCTTCTGGGGATCCCTCTGGGGCCCTCTTGGAGCCAACAAGTCTGTCTTGGAGAGCATTGCGGACCGTCTCGGAGGCCGTACAGGGCCATCTTGGCCGTTTTTGAGGCTTTGGTGGCCGTCTTGGAGGTCTTATGGGCCGTGAGCTGTCGGAAGCCCTCGAGGGCGAGAACGTCGAAGGCAGATCTATGAGTGTCGTCACTTGGCGCCCTGTTGGTGGTTCATCTTCGAGGCCTCTCAGGGCTTACTGGAGGCCTCTTTTCGCGGTCTCAGGCTGTCTTGGAGGCCATCTCCGGCCGTCCTGGAGGCCACCTGGGACCATTTTGGAGGCGAATTTCTTGGATGGTGCAGTCGTGTGAGGCGCTCCAAAAAGCGCCTCGCCCTCGAGGATCGCAGGAGTCGCCATCTCTTCCGCGGCGGAAGGCGGCGGAAGGTCGGCGGAAGGCCGGCGGAAGCAAAACGAGGCCGCCTCCGCCAGCGGAAGGCCGGCGGAAGACGGCGGAAGTCAAAGATGTTCCCTCAAGAGATGAAGACGTTTTCGCTCAACGGCTCTCCTCCTCCCCCTCCTCCCCTCCTCCCCCTCCTCCTCCTCCACCTCCCCCTCCTCCTCCTCCTTCCTCCTCTTCTCCCCCTCATCCTCATCTTCCTCCTCCTCCGCCTCCTCCTCCTCCGCTCCTCCTCCTATCCACATGCTTCCTCCTCCATCCCTCATCCTCCTCCTCCTCCTCCTCCTCCTCCTCCTCCTCCTCCTCCTCCTCCTTTTCATCCTCCTCCTCCTCCTTCTTCCTCCTCTCCTCCGCCTCCTTCCTCCTCCTCTCCCTCCTCTCCTTCTCCTCCCACCTCTCCTCCTCCTCTTCCTCCCCCTCCACCTCCCCCTCCCCCTCCTCCTCCTCGGGCTGTGGAGACCTCTTGCGGCCCTCGCTGCGGCCTCTGGGGGACCCCGTGGAAGCCTCTCTCGGGGTGGGGGCCTCCCGGCACCTCTGGGAGGCTTCTGGGGCCCTCTTGGAGTCCTGCAGGCGGTCTCTCGGATTCGAAAAAACTGCATAATCATGCAAATTGTTCACGTCTAATTATTCGAAAGTTCTTTGATTTTCTGGGGGGCCAAGATCCATTCATTTCTAATTGTTCTATCCTGGGCATCTTCCTGGCCACAAGGGGGCCAGGAACAAGTAGAAACGAGCACAATTAGAAATGAGCACGATTAGAAACGAACGACGTGTAAACTGCTGGCGCTCTGCGCGGATGTCTTGATTCTGCGCATGGGCCCCCCTGGCGGCGCCTCCGGCGCCGCTCCCGGCGCGCTCCGCGCGCCAGGGGGGGGGGGATCCAGCGCAGACACAAGAAATCAGCGCGGAGCGCCAAAAGTTTATGTTTACCCAGTTGTTTCTTCTTCTAGTCTCGAGGGTCATCTGCAGATGAAGGGCGCCGAAATCCTTTCTGAGATCAGTGTAGTGTGAGTCTTCGCCCCGTTAGCTATTCCCAATATACATGGCGGGTTGAGGCATCGAAGGGAACTGGGGAAATTCCACTCACTGCCTCGCGGCACGGTGGCGAAGGTGTCTCCCTTGGTAGTTTACCCGCCGTCGTTCGGAGGAGCCTTCAGGAGTTATCCCTTGCGAAAGAGTGTTGTCCGTTCTTGCTCGCAGCGCGGGCAAGGCTCTGCAACTTCTTGAGGCAAAAGGCGACAGGTTCGTGGCAGAGCGCTTTGGTCCGTAGTTGTTTTGGCGGCTCAAAGCTCAGGCGTAGGGTTGAGGGATCGGTCTGGCCGCAGGATCGAGATTCGACCTAGGTCTAGGCAGAGGCCTTGGGCATATGGCCTTGGAGTAGGCCAAGGGATGTGGCTTTCAGGCTTTGGCCCAGGCTTATTCTCATTTACGGATACCAGTTCAGGGTTCTGATTCAGTCATGTTGAGTTTCACATTTATTTTTGGTTCGAAGTCTTGGACAAGTCTTGCGTTGAATGGAGTCGTTTCGCGCGGCTCGAGAAGCTCGTGGCACGATTCGTTTGGGTTTGCTCATGTGAGACACTATTATATCGTATATGGTGTCGTCCTAGCGTACAGCCATGGCGGTGGAATCCGGTCGATTTCTTTGGAAGGGTTCGATGGTTCCTTGGGTCTGCTTGCGTTCCCTCGTAAATTTGCCAGGGAGACCCCTCGGCGTTCCTTGGGACGGGAGGGCTTACTCTCAAAAGAGGCGACGACGAGGGAACGCCTCCGAACAGGAGCTCGGTCGTTCCTTAGAAATGTATGGCATGGTTTTGGAAAGAGGGGCTTCGTTCCTTATTTATCTTTCCTTCTGGCAGTGTTATGACTGTATGCTAGCACAGCTGAAGCCGCACTAACCCGCGCTCGGCGGAGCGACGCCGTTACAAGTTGAGCCAAGCTCAACCAATCGATCTAGACGTCTGCACGGAGGAACAGCAGCATCGCCGATACCCGTCAGTATCCCGGGAAGCCGAAGCCGCCACCCAGGCAGCCCCAGCACTGCTCGCCGGTGGGCTGCGTCGGGAGAGCCCACCGTACCCAGACCCCCGACGTAACGATTTTTTCATTACGTCGACCCCCAGAGGCCCCGACCCTTTCCCCAGGACCGGTTTGTCCTCCAGAGTCGATTTGTGGACGCTCCCGAGGCCCAGTGAGGGCACCCGGAGGCCGAAAATGGCGAACAACCTCCCGCCAGGATGTTTTCATGACCCGAGGGGGTCTGGGTGCGGGGCTCAGGTCGTGAGCCATGCCCAGCGGATCCCTGCCTCCAGCTGAGCACCGGCAGCCGCCCCGCCAGAGCGACGCGCCATGCACATCCGCGGCCTCGACCACGTCGCCCTCGGCGTGCGCTCGCTCCCACGGGCCGCCGCCTGGTACCGGGCGCTGCTCGGCCTCGAGGACTTCCGCCCAGGCCGGCCAGACGCAAGAGCGACCTGTCTCGGCATCGCTTATAACCAAGCCCCATCCCCATCCCCATCCCCTTCGAGACCCCCACGAAAGTAGCATCCCAGTTGGGGATACACCCCTCGAAACTCGAAGGGAGCGACCTAACTATATCCCCATCCAGGGGCGTAAGTCGGCCAGTGGGGCCCAGGCCACGCCGCTGGAGATGGGGATCGGTGAAACGATACTCACTTTCGCCAGAGTGACCTCTGGTGCGGGCCCAACGGGGCCCCCCGATGGCCAAGCGCGGAGCGGTAGCAGCGGCTTGCGCGCCCCGGGTCGGCCACCCCGCGTTCCCCGTCAAGCCGCGCGCCAAAGGTCTCTCCTGCCCTCAGCCAACCCACCTGTTGAGGATGGGCAACCTGCCCAAGGGTACCCTTGCATACTCCCCCCTTTCGGTCCATCCTTGGCCACTTTCGCTGGCCGCGCCCGCCGCGCAAGGCGTCGGCCTGGCCTTCCAGGGCCCCTGCATCCTGATCGCGCGTCCTTATTCTGTCACTCTTGCGAGTACCGTCGAGGCCCTGAAGAAGGAACCCTTCTCGTTTGGGGAGGGGCTCGGTGCTCCTTGATTGCTTCACAGTTTGCCTAGGGTTTTCCTGAGGTTTTCAATGGGAAATAGAAGTAGAACTTATGGAAAAAAGGTGCCCCGTTCCTTATTTAGGGTTCCTTAGGTCAGCGCCGCGACCGTATTCTGTCGCTCTTGCGAGTGGCCGACCAGGCGACCCCGCCTTCCAGAACGAGGCCATCCGCATGGTGCAGTCCCCCTGCGGCGGCGCCAAGCTCGCGCTGCTCCACCTCGACGACGCCGCCTGGGCGCTGCGCGAGCGCCAGCTGCGCGCGGCCATCGGCGAGGCGCTGCGAACGCGCGCGGCGCCCGCGGGCGCGGGGCCCAAGGAAGGGGCCCTGGGACACACAAACAAATGCGCACAAATAAACCTATACCCCATAGTTTCCCGTATTTTCTGGGTTTTTGTCTCCCCCCCCCGCTTCCCATATCTTCCCTTATTTTCGGGGGAGTCGAAGATGACTTCTGTCTTTGTGTTTTCTTCCCTCCTGACCCGAGGAGGCGCGGACCGGGGGCGGCGGCCGTGCGTCGGCCGCCGCGGCGCAGGGCTCCGCCCTCCGGCCCCCGCTGGCCCCCCTGGCCTTCGGGAGAGGAAGAGGCACACCGACATGCAGCTGTGCTCCCCTCGGTTTCGCCCGTGTGGGGCCTCCTCCCAGAGCCAATTTCGAGCAATGAAAAGATCATGACGGGAGGCTTGTCCCAATTTCCGGCCTCCGGGGGCCCTCACCGGGCCTCGGGAGCGTCAGAGAACGGCTCGGGATGCAAAGCCGGTCCTGGGGAAAGGGTCGGGGCCTCTGGTCGGGACGACCGACATGGGTACGGAAAGAATGGGTACAATGCCCAACGGCAGTTCCTGTTCATTTTGAAGAGGGCTCGCTGTCCGCGCCGCCGCGGCCTGTGTCCATTTGAGACAGAAGGCCGCCTGCCCAACAGCGGCCGCTGTTGGTTTGGGACAACATTTGTTGTTGGGCATTGTGCCCATTTCTTCCGTACCCATTTCGGGCGTCCAAATTTGGGGGTCGACTCAATGAAAAAACCATTACGTCGGGGGTCTGGGCTGGAAGGCCTGCGTCTCCACCGCCGAAGCCGCCCCGAAGGCCTGGTCGGGACGCGCCCTTGGCTATATCGGTACCTCTTGGTGTCCCCAGGTCCAGTCCACGGGCTGGCTCGGGGTGCGCGCGGTGCGCGGACACTTCCGGAGGAAGAGGGGGTGGCACAGAGATGAGTGTTCTGATCAGGCATGTGCCCAGGCGAGTTGCCCTGATCAGGCATGTGGAGGAGCACGCAGTGGAAGGAGGGCTGGGAAGCCGAAGGAGAAGGAGGGGGTTGGAAGAGGAAACTCTCTGAACCACTCACGCCCGAAAGGGCTGGTGGAATTGTCGGAGCTTCGCGCGGAGTTCTCGGATCTGCGCCAGGCTCCCCTGGCGGCGCCTCCAGCGCCGCCCCTGGCGCGCTCCGCGTGCCAGGAAGGAGGGGGGGCCCAGCGGAGGTCCGCGCGGGGGGGTCTGACAGTTTATCTTTGTGGCGCTTCTCGTTCCTCTGATGTCTCACTGGTCGTCGACTCCAGGGCGGAGTTCGAGGAGTTCGTCGCCACCCTGCCCGCGCGCCTGGAGGCGGGCATCGCGACGCACGCGGGCGCCTGCCACGGCGCGAGCGCCACACAACCAGAGGAGGCAGCGGGCTTGGGCGGGGGCGCTGGCAGACCAGGTCTTGGGCCCGCGGGCGACCTGCATGGAGCCCCGGGCGGCGCGGATGGGTCTCGTGAGCCTCTCCCCAGACCCCCTCGGGCAATGATAAAATCGTGGCGGGAGGTTTTTTTCAATATGTTCGGCCTCCGGGGGCCCTCGCCGGGCCTCTGGACCGTCAAAAAACTCGGGGTGAGAAACCGGTCCTGGGGAATGGGTCGAGAACTCTGGGGGTCGACGTACACCTTAGGCGATGCTTAAGAAAACCTAGAAAGTTTCGGCCAGAGTCTCGATGATTCTTAACTTTTGATGACTGTAAATCCCAAGATTTTGATAGAAGTTCTGGGTTTTAGTCAATTTCTGAGACTATGAATTTCTTAACCCATGATTTCTTAAGCATTTCGCAGGGTGTAATGAAAAAATCATGGCATCGGGAGTCTGGGTCGGGGGACCCGCAGCGGCTGCTCCGATCGTCAGCACCTCGGGCGCGCAGGCGCTGCGGGCGGTGGGCGTGCCAGCGTCCGGTGCTTTCCTCGGCGGCCCAGGCGGGGCGCGCGAGTCTCTGGAAGCTTCTGGCCCCATGATCGGGGGCGGAAAAGAGGGGGGTGATGACTAGGGGGGGGGGGATATCATGGCGCGGGCCATGATATCTCTCCAGATTTCATGGCGCCTCTTCTTATTTCATTACGTCCCTGGCCCC
>CAUYUJ010014709.1:239506-252006 GCA_963575745.1 Prorocentrum cordatum
TTGGGCATATCGTCAGATATCGGCAACCAGACCTCCTTTCTCCTCCTCCCTTCCTCCCTCCTCCCTCCTCCCTCCTCCCTCCTCCCTCCCTCCTCCCTCCTCCCTTCCTCCTCCTCCTCCTCCTCCTTCTCCTCCTCCTCCTCCTCCTTCTCCTCTCCCTCCTCCTTCTCCTCCTCCTTTTGTAGAATCGGCTCGCGTTCTGTTACCAAGCCACCATGATCTGGACGTGGCGGATTCTTTGGGGCACAGTGTCGTGGTGTTGCCGTGTACGGATGGTGCCGATTTCTTTGTTTGCCCAATGTGTGGCGGGTATATGCATCAGGCTGTTTTTGTTAAAACGTCGCTCTCGAAGGCTTGTGCACTTGAATTGAAAGGCCGCGGCCGCACTAAGTTCAATAACATCATCCAGGGACGATACCCCGGGAAGAGGCTGGGTGTAGGCAGATCTGAAGAGCTGCCAGCTGATTTTGTTCCCCTCGACTCGTCCGTGCCTCCCCCCCTCGACGGTCTTGTGGATGAAGTCGAGCCCAGATCGCTCCGACAAGTGGCTAGCGGGCCTCGTCTGGAGAGCTCCGCCACGGGGGCTCAGGGCCCTGCTGCCAGTTCTGGCCTGCATGGATGACAGAGAGCTGGCAATGCGGATTGCGCTGTCGAGTCTGACTCTTCGGATTGATTTGTTCGGGTGTCTTTTTGCCCCACTTCTGTTGTTTCTATTGGGAGCGGTGACTCCGCCTTTCTTCTTGTGTGCTGACTTTTAGTCTGAGTGACAGGCCCACACCAGGGATAGGGCGTGCCTATCGTCCTGGCGTTTTTCACACCAGGGGTAGGCATTGCCGAGTCGTCCTGGCGTCGCCTAACTTGCTTGTTCCTTGTACGTGTGCGCGCGCGCTGCCTGCACGCGTATCAGGCACCCCAGTTGTGGGGGAAGGTGTACTGCACGGGTGGATGGCTTATCCCGTGGGCCTTGCGCGGGGGTGGTTTCCGCCCTGACCGATGTGAAGCCTCGGGTGCTGGTGTTTTCTCTTCCCAGGTTCAGCTGTGTAAGTGCTTACGTCCTGGCGTTCTTTACACCAGGGGTTAATATTGCGCATTGTCCTGGCGTCGGCCAGGTAGTCTTGCTCTGTGCGTACGTGCGAGCGTTTTCTGCACGGGTATCAGGCCCCACACTTGTGGGGGAAGGTGCGCTGCGCGTGTGGATGGATGTCCTTGTGGCCTTGCACGGGGGTGATGTCCGCCCCGACCGATGCTGTGCCACAGTTTCGGTTTCTTGTTTCCCTGGATTGCGCTGGGGTTGTCTGGGGTTGGGGCTCTCTCGGGGGTGGTGCAGGTTACGCAGCCTGCCATGGTACCCGAGCCTTGGGGTTCCTCCCCCGTTTGTTGTCCCCATCCCCTTTCTTCTTTTCTCGGTGGGAGTTGCGGGCGCGTCAGCGGGGGGTGCAGGTTACGCAGCCTGCCCCGAACCCGAGCCTTGAGGTTCCTCCCGCCGCCGTTGCCCTGCCCCCCCTCCTTTTCCCAGTCGGGTTTTAGCTTCCCTGGAGCACGACCAGGCTGTCCTCGCTGGCCCCTGGTGGCCGCTGCGCAGGAGAAGCCAGTGGGTGCATTGGGCATGGAGGCAGCTGGGAAGCCAGTTGCCCCGACCGATGCTCATCCCACCCTCCCTCAGAGAGGAGGGGTAGCCTCCCTGGGCGCAACGCCGTCCCGGGTGGCTTTTTACGCCAAGCGTGCGTCCTCTGAGGGTTTCGCCGCCCCTCAGTTGCATCGTGGCTGCACTGTGGATGTTTAACAAAAATCCTCCTCCTCCTCCTCCTCGTCCTGTGCACGTTTGTGCACGGCCATGTATCTCCAGGGCGCACCTGGGCGATTGTCTCGCTGGCGCTGTTGGAAGAATGGGGTCTGCCGGACTGGCCCGCCTGGATCGGCGCTGCAAGGGGGGAGTCCGCCCTCCCGGCGTACAAAGTACACATCCGGGACACCCTCAAGGCCAGATGCAGCGCAGCCCTACGCCTACGACTGCACACGCGGGTCCGAGTGCCCGCCCCGCTTTCGCTCGGCCCAGTGCCCCGGGATGACCTTTCCACAGCGCTCTCTCTGCGCCTGCCCAGCACGGCCCTCTTCGGCCAGCGCTCCCTCAGTCGGCTCCGGTGCCAGCTCCTTGTCTTGAGCCACTCAGCAGGAGTCCGCTCGAGGGCCCGACGGCAGGTCTGTGTCTGCTGTCAGGGGCAGATTCTCAGCCCCATGCTGCATGTCCTGGGGAGCTGCAGCAACACTGGCGTGGCGAGGGCGGCATTCTGGGCAGCGCGCGGCTCCCCGCCTCCGCCGTCCAGGGAAGCAGCGGTCCGCGAGATCCTCTCGGTCCGCCCAGGGGAGGCCGGATTCGCGGAGGCAGCCACCCTCGCCAGAGACATTGACCTCGCTGTGTCGAGGTTCTGGGGCCCAGTGGCGGACTAAAAGCTCGCCTGTCCTCCGCTCGGCCCGTCCTCCTTGCCTGCGTCCCACCTCCTCTCCCTCCCTCCGGAGCCGGAGGGTCGGGCAGAGCCAGGCTGGGCACGCTGAGGTTCAGGTGGATTGGCCCCTCCCCCCTCCTCTCCCTGGGAATGGCTCTCCCCCCCTTCCTTCCGACGCCGCGCCACGCATCTGCGCCATGCACTGGCAGGGCCCCGGTCGGAAGGTCATGCAAGAGCTCCAATCGGAGAGGCCCTCCGGCTCTCCTCCGATTGGCCAATTCCCCCTCCACGGCCAGGCTTTTCTCCGACCCCCCACTTCCGAAGACGGGACGGTGCTGGGGAGGGCGGGGCCTGTAGCCCAGCTCCACCCACTCCTCCCCCTTCAGAATGCGGAGGCGGACTCAAGCTTGGTCGGCGTGGGGTCGCGCACGACGGCCCTCCCGGGCCCCAGGCGCCCCCCACGAAAAGGCGGCCATGCATGAGGCCTCCGACCGCCTCCTCTGGAGGACCAGTCCAGTCCTACCTCCTACCTCGTACCTCCTACATCCCTCCCTCCTCCCTCCTCCCTCCTACCTTCTCCTCCGCCTCCTCCCCCTCCTCCCTCCTCCTCCTCCTCCTCCTCCTCCTCGTCGCCCTCCTCCTCCTCCTCCTCCTCCTCGTCGCCCTCCTCCTCCTCCTCCTCCTCCTCCTCCTCCTCCTCCTCCTCCTCCGACGACGACGACGACGACGACGACGACGACGACGGCGACGACATATGAGCGACGGAACACGACGGGGTCGATTGCGCCGACATTCGCGCGTAAGCTTCTTGCGCAAGGCCGCGCGTGAGCACCCTCGGCCCGCGTGAGCCTCGGTGGAAGGCCGCTTGTTTTCTTCGCTCATGCTTCTCCCCGAGCGAGGCGTTGCTCTCTCACTGCGGCCCCTGGCGGCCGCTCTCGGGACGCAGCAAAAAGTCGGCGGCGAACGAGGGGGGGAAGTGAGAAGGAGAAGGCCTTCTCAGAAGGCGGCGGGACTTCTCAGAAGCGCTCTGGCCTTCTGATAACTCTTCTGTGTCTTCGGGGAAGGCTTAGGAAACTTCTCAGAAGGCCGGGGGACTTCCGAGCCTCCTGAGAAGGCCCGCCCCTTCTCGCTTCCCCTCCGGGCTCGCCGCCGAACAAGTACAGGGGTCGGGAGTTCAAGAGCCGCGGATCGGAAACGTCAGATCGGAGGCTGCACAGGTCGGCAGTTTTTCCCAGGCACCCGTCGGCGCGACTTGCTCCATCCGTGGCCTCAGAGCTCCGCGCCACCTCTCCATCCCGGGTCCCCACTCTTGGTCGCCCAAGGGGCCCTGGAGGCCGAAGCACAGGGACAGCGTAGCCCCCCCCCCCCCCCACGTAGCCCCCCGAAGCGAAGGGAGAGCGATGTCTTGAGTTTCGATGCGCGGCGCCTGGGCGTCCCGACCCTTGCCCCAGGGCAGGCTCTCCGGACAGAGTCGTTTTTCGACGGTCCCAGGGCCCAGCGAGGGGCCCCCTCGGCCAGAAACGAGGACACCTCCGCCTCGAGTTTTTCAGTGCGTCGGAGGTCTTGGTGCTCACCTTTTTTCTCCCCCGTAGGGTGTTCGATCATGGTCCCCTTCTTGAACGGAGCCATCCAGCCTTCGCGCCGAAGACCCCTGGAAGCCGCCAAAGGCCGTCGGAGACCGCCGAAGACCGCCAGAAGACCGCTGGAAACCGCCGAAGCCCGCCGAAGACGGCCGAAGACCGCCGCGCAAGGCTCGGAACCGATATGGGCCAGAAGGGGTCCAGGGTCGAACACGCAGCCCTCCCCGAAGGGGGCCTCGACAACTGCCGGGACGTCGTGGGCGTCATCCGCTCCCGCCTGCAGCGGCAGCCCACGGCGCCAGCGGCCCCTGCTGGAGCAGTCGGCCCGCGAGTGGTCGGAGGGCCCCCGGGGAGCCCGTGGGAGTCCTACGCGCGGCCGGGCGGCGACCGGGGGCCGCTGCTGGGGCCTGCGGGCGAGGATTTCGTGGCTCGCGCAACCCCGAGATCCGGGCGCTGCAGGGGCGGGGAGGGGGCCCAGCGATTTGGCCGCGCAGTGCGTGCGTGTGACTGTCGTTCCGCCACTCCTCCGCCTCCTCCTCCGCCTCCGCCTCGGCCTCCTCCTCCTCCGCCTCCTCCTCTGCCTCCTCCGCCGCTGGACGTGTTCCCCCGGTTGCGGGCCCCGCGGCCATCACGGACCGACCCGGGCCCGAATAATGCAGCAGGAAGACGGGATCCAGGGCCCCTCTCGGACGGGCCAGAGTGTTCCGGAACGCTCTCGGAGCGTTCTGGAACGCTTTGAGAAGGCCGCGGCGCCCGAGGCATCCTTCAGATCCGCTGGACCTCAGAGATTCTCGACTTATCCTTGCCAGATTTTATCCTCGTCCTGGCTTCGTCTTACCCTGCTCTAGCTTTCTCGCGGCGCTGTACTTGGTTCGCAGTGTCGGACTTCAAGAAATCTTGGCTTCCTCGCGCCTTGACGAGGCATCCCAGCGGAAGTTTCAGGCCTCCGATGGGCCCTTGCCGGGCCCCGGGGCCGTCAAGAATTGGCTCGGGCTGAAGGCCGGTCCCCAGAAGAGGTCCTGACCTTTGGGGAGCCTCGCTCTTGCACGACGTCGGACTTCTGGGAAGAGGGGGGCGGCCGTCAAGGACGGGGGGGGGGTATGTCCAAGAGGGCAGGCGGTTGGTGTCGGCGACACGTCAGAGCGGTCTTTCGTCGGGGTGACCTTTTTGTGCGGGCTTACTGGGGCTCCCAGATGACTGAACGTGATGCGATGGCAGCATGTTGTTCGCTCGGGTTTGGTCTCCCCGCGGCACCCGGAAGTCGTACACCAAAGGGCTTTCGAGCCCAGGGTCTCTTGCGTGTAGTCGATGGTGGCCTCTCATGAGCCCTCCCAGCTTCCCAGCGGCCTTCTCAGAAGCCCCTGGGCGATTTTTTGTGGGGGGCCCATGAGGAAAATCCTGGAGGCCTCGCGTGGCGCGCAACAGATGTATGATTGAGATCACACGTCCGCTCCGTAAGATCTGGGTCGACGTTTGCGCAGCGATGCTCCAGCGAACGTCCGACGTACATCAGACGTAGATGCGACGTCACCCGACGTGCCTCCGACGTAGACCCGACGCAAATCGTGTCTCACGTTGCCGCGCGAGGCCCGCAGGCGTTTCTGCCTCCCCAGCAGCCTATGGGCCCCTCTGAGGAGGCCCTGGCCTCCTCAGAGACCCCCCTCCCCCCGGCCTCGCCCTCGCAGAAGGGCCCCGCCCTCGCCCCCCCTCCGCCCGGCCTCGCCCTCGCCCCGCCCGCCCTCGCCCTCGCCCCCCCTCGCGGAAGGGCCCCCGCCCTCGCCCCCCCGCCCCCCCGCCCTGGCCTCCTCCGAGACGTCCCCCCGCCCTCGCAGAAGGGCCCCGCCCCTCGGCGCCACCTCTGCGTGCGCGCCGCCGAGAGGAGCTCGAGGGGCTCCTGCAGGCGAACCGGCGGCACATCTCGCCCGAGGCGCCGAGAGCTTTGGGACGGGGGCCACGGGCAACGACAAGGTTGAGTCGGGCCTGTCCCGCTACAGGGGGAAAGCCCCAAAATGGTAAAAGAAAAACAGTCTGGGGCCGATTTTTCGACTATGATTCTGACCTTTTTTCCCAACCATTCTGTGGTGTTGGGTCCTCGTTTTGAAGAGACGTTGCCCCGCGTTCCTCCTCCTCCTTCCTCCTCCTCCCCTTCCTCCCCCCTCCTCCCCCTCCCACACCCATTCTGGCACACCCCTCACACGTTTCGTGGCCCCATAGGGAGCTCCACCGAAGGCCCCAGTGGCTGCGCCCGCATGCGGTTCCACCCCCCATTTGGCACACCCCTCACACGTTTCGTGGCCCCATAGGGAGCTCCACCGAAGGCCCCAGTGGCTGCGCCCGCATGCGGTTCCACCCCCCCATTCTGGCACACCCCTCACACGTTTCGTGGCCCCATAGGGAGCTCCACCGAAGGCCCCAGTGGCTGCGCCCGCATGCGGTTCCACCCCCATTCTGGCACACCCCTCACACGTTTCGTGGCCCCATGGGGAGCTCCACCGAAGGCCCCAGTGGCTGCGCCCGCATGCGGTTCCACCCCCCATTCTGGCACACCCCTCGCACCTTTCGTGGCCCCATAGGGAGCTCCACCGAAGGCCCCAGTGGCTGCGCCCGCATGCGGTTCCACCCCCCATTCTGGCACACCCCTCACACGTTTCGTGGCCCCATAGGGAGCTCCACCGAAGGCCCCAGTGGCTGCGCCCGCATGCGGTTCCACCCCCCATTCTGGCACACCCCTCACACGTTTCGTGGCCCCATAGGGAGCTCCACCGAAGGCCCCAGTGGCTGCGCCCGCATGCGGTTCCACCCCCCATTCTGGGCACACCCCTCACACGCTTCGTGGCCCCATAGGGAGCTCCACCGAAGGCCCCAGTGGCTGCGCCCGCATGCGGTTCCACCCCCCATTCTGGCACACCTCTCACACGTTTCGTGGCCCCATAGGGAGCTCCACCGAAGGCCCCAGTGGCTGCGCCCGCATGCGGTTCCACCCCCCCATCTGGCACACCCCTCACACGTTTCGTGGCCCCATAGGGAGCTCCACCGAAGGCCCCAGTGGCTGCGCCCGCATGCGGTTCCACCCCCCATTTCGGCACACCCCTCACACGCTTCGTGGGTGGCTCCATGGGGAGCTCCACCGAAGGCCCCAGTGGCTGCGCCCGCATGCGGTTCCACCTCCCATTCTGGCACACCCCTCACACGTTTCGTGGCCCTATAGAGAGCTCCACCGAAGGCCCCCGTGGCTGCGCTCGCATGCGGTTCCACCCCTTTTTTTCGGCACGCCCTTCACACGTCTCGTGGCCCCATAGGGATCTCCACCGAACGCCGCAGTGGCTGCGCTCGCATGCGGTTCCGCCCCCCATTTCGGCACACCCATCACACGCTTCGTGGCTCCATAGGGAGCTCCACCGAAGGCCCCAGTGGCTGCGCTGGCATGCGGTTCCACACCCCATTCTGGCACACCCCTCGCACGTTTCGTGGCCCCATAGGGGCTCCACCAAAGGTCCCAGTGGCACTGCCCGCTTGCGTCCGCCACCACCCAGCACAGCCCGTGTTCCCTGCGCTTCACCCACCCAGAACAGCGCTTCGTAGCCCTATAGGGAGCTCCACCAAAGGTCCCAGCGGCACCGCCCGCATGCGTCCGCCACCACCCTGCGCAGCCTTTGCTCCATGCTTGCGTTTCACCCACCCAGTACAGCGTTTCGTGGCCCCATAGGGAGCTCCACCGAAGGTCCCAGTGGCACCGCTCGCATGCGTCCGCCACCACGCAGCACAGCCCTTGCTGACCGCGTCTCGCCCACCCAGTACAGCGCTTCGTGGCCCCATAGGGAGCTCCACCGAAGGTCCCAGTGGCACCGCCCGCAAGCGTCCCCCCCCCCCTCTCCCCCCCCCGCCTCCCCCTCCTTGACCTCCCCCCCTCCCCCCCCTCCGCCACCGCCCAGCACAATTGCGGCATTCACAATTGCATATGGGTCCTTCGCCAGGCGAATTGGAATATTGTTAGGCTATTTCCCAACCATCCTGTGGTGTTGGGTCCTCGTTTTGAAGAGACGTCGCACCGCGTTCCTTCCTCCTCCTTCCTCCTCCTCCCCTTCCTCCCCCCTCCTCCCCCTCCCACACCCATTCTGGCACACCCCTCACACGTTTCGTTGCCCCATAGGGAGCTCCACCGAAGGCCCCAGTGGCTGCGCCCGCATGCGGTTCCACCCCCCATTCTGGACACACATCTCACACGTTTCGGGCCCATAGGGAGCCCAACGAAGCGCCCCAATGGCTGCGCCCGCATGCGGTTCTACCCCCCATTCTGGCACACCCCTCACACATTTCCTGGCCCCATAGGGAGCTCCACCGAAGGCCCCAGTGGCTGCGCCCGCATGCAGTTCCACCCCACATTCTGGCACACCCCTCGCACGTATCGTGGCCCCATAAGGAGCTCCACCGAAGGCCCCAGTGGCTGCGCCCGCATGCGCTTCCACCACCCATTCTGGCACACCCCTCACACGCTTCGTGGCGCAATAGGGAGCTCCACCGAAGGCACCAGTGGCTGCGCCCGCATGCGGTTCCACACCCCATTCTGGCACACCCATCACACGCTTCGTGGCCCCATAGGGAGCTCCACCGAAGTACCCAGTGGCTGCGCCCGCATGCGCTTTCACCACCCCATTTGGCACCACCCCTCACACGCTTCGTGGCTGCAAATAGGGAGCTCCACCGTAAGGCACCAGTGGCGGGGGGGGTGGACTGCGCCCGCGTTCGCATTGCGGTTCCAACCCCATTCCGGCCAACCCCATTCTGGCACACCCATCACACGCTTCGTGGCCCCATAGGGAGCTCCACCGAAGGCTCCAGTGGCTGCGCTCGTATGCGGTCCCACCCCCCATTCTGGCACACCCCTCACACGTTTCGTGGCCCCATAGGGAGCTCCACCGAAGGCCCCAGTGGCTGCGCCCGCATGCGGTTCCACCCCCCATTCTGGCACACCCTCACACGCTTCGTGGCCCCATAGGGAGCTCCACCGAAGGCCCCAGTGGCTGCGCCCGCATGCGGTTCCACCCCCCATTCTGGTATACCCCTCACACGTTTCGTGGCCCCATAGGGAGCTCCACCGAAGGCCCCAGTGGCTGCACCCGCATGCGGTTCCACCCCCCATTCTGGCACACCCCTCACACGTTTCGTGGCCCCATAGGGAGCTCCACCGAAGGCCCCAGTGGCTGCGCCCGCATGCGCTTCCACCCCCCATTCTGGCACACCCCTCACACGTTTCGTGGCCCCATAGGGAGCTCCACCGACGGCACCAGTGGCTGCGCCCGCATGCGGTTCCACCCCCCATTCTGGCACACCCCTCACACGTTTCGTGGCACCATAGGGAGCTCCACCGAAGGCTCCAGTGGCGGCGCTCGCATGCGGTCCCACCCCCCATTTCGGCACACCCCTCACACGCTTCGTGGGTGGCTCCATGGGGAGCTCCACCGAACGCCCCAGTGGCTGCGCTCGCATGTGGTCCCCCCCACCATGTCGGCACACCGCTCAGACGGTTCGTGGCCCCATAGAGAGCTCCACCGAAGGCCCCAGTGGCTGCGCTCGCATGCGGTTTCATTTCCTTTTTCAGCACGCCCTGCACACGTCTCGTGGCCCCATAGGGAGCCCCACCGAAGGTCCCAATGGCACCGCTCGCATGCGGTTCCACCCCCCATTTCGGCACACCCCTCACACGTTTCGTGGCTCCATAGGGAGCTCCACCGAAGGCCCCAGTGGCTGCGCTGGCATGCGGTTCCGCCCCCCATTCTGGCACACCCCTCGCACGTTTCGTGGCCCCATATGGGGCTCCACCAAAGGTCCCAGTGGCACTGCCCGCTTGCGTCCGCCACCACCCAGCACAGCCCTTGTTCCCTGCGCTTCACCCACTCAGAACAGCGCTTCGTAGCCCTATAGGGAGCTCCACCAAAGGTCCCAGAGGCACCGCCCGCATGCGTCCGCCACCACCCTGCACAACCCTTGCTCCCTGCCTGCGTTTCACCCACCCAGTACAGCGCTTCGTGGCCCCATAGGGAGCTCCACCGAAGGTCCCAGTGGCACCGCTCGCATGCGTCCGCCACCACGCAGCACAGCCCTTGCTGACCGCGTCTCACCCACCTAGTACAGCGTTTCGTGGCCCCATAGGGAGCTCCACCGAAGGTCCCAGTGGCACCGCCCGCATGCGTCCGCCACCACCCAGCACAATTGCGGCATTCACAACTGCATATGGTTGGGTCCTTCGCCAGGCTAATTTAAGCTGGGAACGAAGACCAAACGAAATCCACGCAACATCCACTTCGTTTTTCACTCGCCGCTTCGGGCAACAATCCGCGCATACATCCAGGCAAAAGTCTGCTGCAGCACGCTTGCAAGGTCGGTGCAGTGACTTTTGGGTTGGCGAGAGAGTCGTCGATGCGACTTCCTCCCGTGCCAGCGGCGCGTCGGCCCCGGCCGAGGTCTTGGCCGTGGGTGTACGCTCGCTCGTCGGGGTGGGCCGCGGCGGCGATGGTCCACCCGAGGCCGAGGGCGCGAGTGAGGAACGCCGAGTCCTTCAAGTCGCTCGGGGCGTCCATGCAGATGAAGCACGGTACGCCCCCGACCTTGTCAGCAGCGTCCCAGGCCGGCTGGAACAGGGCAGTGTGGTCGGCCCCTGATCTGGCGCACACTGGCGCAGCGAAGGCACCACCGACGTCCTCTCCTTCCAGTTTTCCGCGGGATGGCGGTGGTGAGGGTTAGGGATAAGGCAGAAGGTTCCCGTCCATCGCGTGGCCGCGAGGAGGTTTACGACGATGGGGTCGTCCTTGGTCCGTGGACGTGTCGGCCAGCGATCCTTGCGCAGCGATTCACACCCTGGCGGTCGTAGGGCGCACCCTGTGGTCAGTGCCCCCTCCGTGGCTTGTGCGCTGGACGCAGTCGTCCTTGGGACTGCGACCAGATACAGGTCGCCAGGCTCCGCTTCCTTGTGAGCGGATGCTTCTGTCGAGGGTATGAGCGCGGTCGGTGGGATGGCGAGTTTCTCGGAGAGCCAAGATGCTGACTCCGCACTGCTCCCGCAGCTTGGTGAGAACGTCCCCGTTGGCGTCGAGGCTGGCAGCGTTGGCGCTTACGAGATGGGCCATCTGTGGTCCGTCTCCGTCAGTGAAGCTGGGGTCGCTTCTTGTTTTTTGGTGCTGCCACAGCTTGAGTTCTGCAGGGCGTGGCCTCTGGTGGACAGTGCCTTGGGAAGCAGGCAGCTAGGGAGACCCGAACATTGCCCCTGGGAGGGGTTAGTCAATACTCCGACAAAGAGCCTTGACACACCTGGCAGCGAAGGCAAAGGAGCTGCCGCCCTTGTAGCTGCGCTCGGGGCGCCCACGCATGCCTGCTCCGCCGCCTCGATGTCCTCGCCGATGTCGGCGTCCTTGCGTCCGTCCCCGTACTCCACCTCCGAGTCGTCGAGGCTGACCTCCCGAGGGCCTTGGTGGTGCCTCGGCTGTCCAGATCCTACTGTTCCGATGTCTGGAGTCCTGGTGGGTGCATTGCCGAACTGGCTGGGAGGCCTGCGCGGCCTGCGCGCTGGCGCCACAGCCTCGCGGGTTGCGGGCACCGGTGGGAGGTTTGATGGTGCCGCGCCCAGGGGCCCTAAAAACTGCCGTGGCAAGCGGTCCTGCTGGCGTGCCAGGGACACTGGCCCCCGAGAACTGCGCTCTTGTTGCCGCCAAGGAGCTGGTGATCAGGCGGCCATCCCCTTTGGCGGCGAACCTGGCGTTGCCTGCTTGCGAAGCGAAGCTCGGAGCGTCGCAGGGCGGGATGATGAGGCTTTCTTCGGCGCTTCGGCCCTGCACGCCGCGTTCCCGAGGTTTTCCGACCCCGCCTCGCTTGGAGATCCAGGCTGTGGCAGGGCACGTGCAGGGGTGCTTTTCTGCATGTCGGGCCCGTGGGGCTCGAGCGTGGGAGCCGCGCCCTTGTTGCGGTGTCCAGGTGGGGCCTTGGGCCCATGAGTCTTTACATGCTCCTCCTCCTCCTCCTCGTCCTCCTCGTCCTCCTCGTTCTCCTCCTCCTCCTCCTCCTCCTCCTCCTCCCCCTCCTCCACCTCGTCCTCCTCCTCCTCCTCCTCCTTGCCCATCAGGGCTCTGTCTCTGCTTCCCGTTGCTGCAGGTTTGGGCCTCGCGCTGGCTGGCGCCTGGTTTGTCGTCCTCTGGGGCTCCCCTTTGGTGACCGCACTGGGAGATGGCAGCCAGGGTGGAGTGATCCTTCCCTCGACGGCGAGTCGGAGGACGTTCCCCCGCCCTGGGTTCCTTGCCGTCTGGGTTCAGGTGGCCTTCGCCTCTGGGGCGGTCGCTCGCGGCCGAGCTCTTCGAGCTCGTCCCCGTTTTCTTTGGCTCTCCGCGGCAGCAGGACCACTTGTGGATGTGGCTGCTCTTCGCCGGCAGCTTTGTCGTTGGCCGCTCCGCTCGCGGTTGCGCGCCAGGGGGCGGTGCGGGAGGTGCCG
>CAUYUJ010014709.1:257006-287006 GCA_963575745.1 Prorocentrum cordatum
CAGCAGAAGCACCGATGGTACACATGGGAAATATAATAGGTATGCGGGGTTCCTCGGTAGCGTAATTTAGGTGTCCGACAACGCCCACAGAGGTTTGTTTCCCAACCATCCTGTGGCGTTGGGTCCTCGTTTTCACAAGAGACGTTCTCCTGCGTTCGTCCTTTTCCCCCTCCTCCGCGCCCTCATACCCCCCCTCTCTTCGGCGCACCCCTGGCACGCTTCGTGGCCCCATTGAAAGCCCCACCGAAGGCTCCAGTAGCAGGATTTGCATGCGGCACCGCCGCCTATTTCGGCACACCCCTCACACGTTTCGCGGTCCCACGAGGAGCTCCACCGAAGGCTCCAGTGGCAGGGTTTGCATGCGGCACCGCCGCCCCTTTCGGCACGCCCCTCACGCGGTTCGCGGCCCCACGGGGAGCCCCGCCGAAGGTTCCAGCGGCAGGGCTTGCATGCGGCATCGCCGCCCACTTCGGCACACCCCGCACGCGGTTCGTGGCCGCAGAGGGAGCCCCACCGAAGGGTCCAGCGGCAGGGCTTGCACGCGGCACCGCCACCCATTTCAGCACACTTGTCACGCGGTTCGCGGCCCCATAGGTAGCTCCACCGAAGGCTCCAGTGGCAGGGCTTGCGCGCGGCACCGCCGCCCATTTCGGCACGCCCTCCACGCGCTTCGTGGCCCCATGGGGGGCTCCACCAAAGGCTCCAATGGCAGGGTTCGCACGCGGCACCGCCGCCCATGTCGGCACACCCCATCGCGCGGCTCGCGGCTCCAGCAGGAGTTCCACCGAAGGCCCTAGCGGCAGGGCTTGCGCGCGGCACCGCCGCCCATCCCAGCGCGCACCTCACGCGGCTCGCGCCCCCCACAGGGAGGCCCACCGAAGGCTCCAGTGGCAGGGCTTGCACGCGGCACCGCCGCCCATTTCGGCGCACCCCCACGCGCTTCGCTGCCGCGTGACGAGTTCATCGATGGCTCCAACGGCAGGGCTTGCATGCGGCGCCGCCGCCCATTGCGGTGCACCCCCCGCGCTGCCCTCGGCCCAATAGGGAGCTCCACCGATGGTTCCAATGGTAGGGTTTGCATGCGACACTGCCGCTCATTTCGGCGCACTTCTCACGCGGCGTGCGGACTCATAGGGAGTTCCACCGAAGGCTCCAATGGCAGGGCTTGCACGCGGCACCGACGTCCATTTCGGCGCACCCCTGCCACGGTTCGCGGCCCCATAGGGAGGTCAACCGAAGGCTCCAGTGACAGGGCTTGCACGCGGCGCCGCCGCCCATTTCGGCACACCCCTCACGCGGTTGGTGACCATAGGGAGCTCCACCGAAGGCTCCAACGACAGGGTTTGCATGCGGCGCCGCCGCCCATGTCGGCGCACCCCTCACGCGGTTCGCGGCCCCATAGCGAGCTCAACCGAAGGCTCCAGTGACAGGGCTTGCACGCGGCACCGCCGCCCATTTCGGCGAACCCTTCGCGCGGTTTGCGGCCCCGTAGGGAGCTCCAGCGAAGGTTTCAGCGGCGCGGGTTGCACGCGGCACCGCCGTCCGTTTCGGCGCACTTCTCACGCGGTTCGCGGCCAATTTCGGCGCACTTCTCACGCGGCTCGGGGCCCCATGGGCGGTGCGCGGCCCCTTGGGGGGGCTCCGCCGAAGGCTCCAGTGGCGGGTGTTGCGCGGGTCACCGCCGCCCATTTCGGCACACCCCTCACACGGTTCGCGGCCCCACGGGGAGCCCCCCCGCAGGTGCCAGCGGCATGCGCCGCGCGCGGGGTCGCCATCCAGCCCCTCGCTTCGAAACCCGGCGTTTGCAAATCAGTGTCATGGCCAGCGTTGCCAAAGTTGTCCAGCGCTCTCCCTCCGTAGCCATCTCGACGCAAGAAGCTGCGGTATATCGTTTCCAAGGCGCGTTTGTCGGCGGCGGGCCCAGGGCGGGATTAAAGGGGCAGGCTTTCGGGGCCGTTGAGAAGACCGCAGGCATCTTGCTCAGCCCATTCCATCGAAGACGCCTCAGGCGAGTCGCCGCCGCCCAGGACCTTGTGGAAGCGCAAATGTGGCTGAGTTGGGCGCTCAGGCATGAGACATCAATCAAGGTGTTCCTTCAGTTGGTCAAGAAGACAGTCGCGGAACACGCGCGAGAGGAGGGGGAGGGGTAGGGGTTGGAAGAGGAATACGAACGCGGAGAGGAAGAGGCTAAAAAGGAAGACGGGGAGGCTGAAAGCGGCGAAGAGGAGGAGGAGGAGGAGGAGGAGGAGGAGGAGGAGGCGGAGGGAGAGGGCGCGGAGGAGGAAGTGGCCACATTGGAAGTCATCCGAGAACGGCCACGAAAACCATGTACAGGAGACGTCGCTAGCGAAACGCATGCGCTTGAAAGTCCCAGGGGGCCACGCGGCAAGCCCCCTGAGATTTCGGCCGAGGTGTCCCGAAGTTTTTTTTGTTCGAGTGAGGATTGAGGCTCAGGGGGTGGAGCACAATACCCGAAGACACGCCCACTTCGCGCCCGGGGCACGGCGGTGGGTCTTCGGAAACGGCCAAAGAAATTCTTCCGAAACGCACGCAGGTTTCTGAGAAGCCTTGCCGCCACGCGGAAAAGCATGCCCCTTTGCTAGTTCCCTGTGGGCCCGCCGCCGATCTGAGCGAGCACGCGTCTTTTCGATGAGCCACGCCTGCGACGATGATTTCGAGGCCGCCGCAGCTGGAATGGTTGACAGCGTCCTCGGGCCGAGGAATAACGTAGCTGACAGCGGCCCGATAACTGATTCGGTTGACAACGGCCCGCGAAGTCACGCTGTCCGAGAGTTAATATGGTTGACGACTTGTTCGGCCCATCGGGTCGCGCAGAAGGCCGAAACAGGGTCCAGGCGAATATCAGTGTCAGAGCTGGCGGCCCAGGCACCTGGAGTGCGGCGCGCGTTGTCTCAGACATGCCCCGATGCGTGCACCCTTCTCGGGCGAGACATGCAGGTTTGCGGCCTCCTTGAAGTGGGGGCTGACTTGAGGTATTTCGCGCTCCGCTCTCAGACTGATTGCCAGCAGACCCAGCACGATTTCTGGCAGGTCCTGGCTGGCGGCAATTTGGATGGCAAGTTTGTTTTTTGTTTGTGCCCCGTGGCAGGTGCGGGCCGCTGGCCACGACGCCACCAGATGTTTCTTCCTCGAGTTCCCTGACGGTTCGCCTCGTATTTGCGACAGTCCCGATGTTTGAACTGGGGGGAAGTCGAGCGCGCCCGCGGTGGGCTCCCACGACACTCGATTACCTCAGCTGTTCAACTACCGCCATCTTTCGCGATGTTGGTTCTTGCGAAGTCATGGGGCTCTTTTGCCGTGGTCGATTGCAACAAACACTGCAACGTGCGGACGCGGGTGGGGTGGCACCGCCCGTTGGTTCACGAAGGGCTCGCGCGCTTGCAGGGTGCTTTTCGGCGGTCCGCGTGGGAGGGCGCCGCGAGTTCTCATGTGGCAGTTCCTGGTCCTTCGAAGATGAGCATATATTCGCGTTTGGCGCATCCCGCCACACTGCGTGGATTGGCCGTGCGAATCATCGCGGCGGTCGCTGGGATCTAGCGGGTGGGGGCCCGCGGCCTCTTGGGGGGGCAGAGTTGGAATTTCGCGGCGGCCGTTTTAGGGGCTTCTGGTTCTTGTGTCGGATGCGAAGGGGGTCGCTGGAACCCCCGTGGGTCGCATCCAGGCTAGCTCGGGGCATGCCCGAGCGGAGGCTTCGGATTTCCCCGCCCCGTTTCCCGCGAGGTTTCCCGTGGGGGGCCGTCGTGGCGCAGTGTGAGGGCCGTTGCGGTGGCCTCCTTTTCTTTGTTCGGGGAGGGGTTCTCTCGGTGCACAGCGGCGCCCCTTCCCTGGCATTATTTGGCGGCGTCTGGGAGACGAATCTCCATTAACGCCACAACAGCAACAACGACGACAACATTGTTCCACGACGCGCTAGCCCGCGTTTCGGAGCGGAGAGGCGGGTTTTCACAGCGCCCGGCATTCAGCAGGCACTCGCGTCAGTGCGGCGCGCCGCCGATTTTGCGCGTAGCATTCCTGGCATGCGCCTCCCCGACGTGGAGGGGATATGCGGTCACATGCACGACGTTGCCGTCCAATTTCGGAATGGCCGCCAACATTTGTTGGCTCATGAGTGGGAAAACATCGGCGCCCATGGTGGGCAAAGCTACAGGGTGTCAAAGCTGATCTCGTCTTTTTTCTTGGCCGATTTGTTGCGGCAGGATAGTCAGCTGCGGAAGGCTTGCGCGTTCGCGTTGCAAGTCGTTCTTCCGAAGGAGCTCGCGCATGCGTTCGTCCAGGAGGTACGCGGCCAGTCTCTGGGGGACACAATTAATATCCCATCCAAATCAACTGTCAGCCGGACACGAGGGAGGATCGACGTCGCGATGATGCTGATTTCCGTGAGATGGTAGAAAGTTATTTGATGGGCGAGGGTTTATCCATATGGGCACAAGCAGACAGCAGCCCGCAGGCTGGCAGGGACTACGAGCCCATTATGATCTGGCTGGTTCGGAAGAGCGATTCGTTGGCATACGCTACGCCGCCAGCTTTTCGGGGCGTCAGACATGTCCATTGGAAGACACCGACAACGTCTTCCGATGGCGCGCCCTCTACTTCCTCCTCCTCCTTCTCCTCCAGCTCCTGTTCCTCATCCTCCTCTCCCGACTCTTCCCCGCCCACCATTCCCGACGCGCGAACCAAAGCAGCCACGCTGACGCACCAGTCGAGATCTTGGAGCCCCACCCATATTTCCCATAGGCTATGTTCCCAAGGGAGGCCCCCCCCTGGAAAAAAAAGGAACAGTATTCCGCGCGCCGAAGGGGCATCGAAGGCCCAGAGGGGCGGCGGCTCTAGTTGACTTGCACGGTTTCCTCATGGAAATGTTGGGTTACAGAGACGTTGAAATTACACAAGGGTCTGACGATGTGAGGGGCCAGAGTCGGCTGGCTCAGGAAATCAGCAACATAATCATCACGCACGTATGTCCACATGTGAACCTCGGCCACGGCCGCACTACCTTGGCATTGAAGTTCAGGGCATTGCTCCACGCGTTTGCCCTGCTCTGCAAAAGCCGTCAGATTCTAGAGCGCTTCCGTCAATCCATCGTCAGTTTTCACAGTGACTATGGAGTAGAGATTGGCTTCGCACGAGTTCTACCGATCAGCGTCGCAGACGTGTTGCCATATTTCGATGCCCCCGCCACCATCACCGATGAGCTTCGCGACGTGGCCGAGGACGATTTCTCCGCTACTTCCTTCTCCGCCACCACCGCGCGTGCCTGTTGCAGACGTGTCCAGGTCCCTCGAGGGGCCTGACTTGCTCCACATTATACAGCTGCCCGTGGCACCCGCGCCGCCGCGCTTGAGACGGGGGCCAGGGGCTTCGCGGATGTTGGTTGGCAGCCTCCCCGCGCCCTCTCGGGCCCCATGGGGCCGTCATGGATGTTGGTTTGGGTTTATTGGTGCCCGCGCCTATCTCGGTCAAGCTTGGGGTTTGCTTGGCCGCGTCGGCGCCCCTGGAAGAACTCGTCGGCGCGCCCGCGGGCGCCGCCCTGGGCCGTTCGAAAGGTCGAAGCGAGATGCCCCCTGCCCAAGGGCTCACGCGAAAAGGTTTGTTTTTTTTCGCAGAGGGGTGATCATGGGCCGCCGCGGTTGGTTCGCCCGCGGCCTTGGGGAAGGGCGCCGTGGATCAGCAATGCCACGAAGGGTTTGAGCGCAGCGATGGAAGGGCGCGATTGTACGATATTCTCTTTGAAAAAGGTGTGCCGTCTTGTCACGCGCAAGGAGAGCAAGGACATATTATTAGAACGGTGTTTCAACACTGGCGCAGCGTTGGGTTTCAAAAGAGATATCGAGAGGTTCCACGCAGAGGTTTACGAGGGCCGCTGGAACACCGTGTCGCGCGCCATATGCAGCATTCTTGACATTGAAATTCCTTTGTGCAGCGGTTGGAATCTGCGCGCTTACTCTGACGGCGCAAAAGCTTCCAAGGCGCCCGACCCCAATGCCGACGACGAGCGCGACGCTAGGTTGGACCTCGTCGACGCCGCCATCCTTGATGCTATTTGGTGGGCTAAGTTGGTAGCGTTGCGGGTCTTTGCACAGGGGCAACGGCAAGCCGTCCGATGGGCGTCGCATTGCCCATGCCATTGGCCGACCATTGAGATTACCGGGTCGGAGGCAGATACTCTTCGCGACGTCATGGGCGTCATCAACGCATGCCCTTTGCGGGGGCGTCGGGAACCCGAACTAGCCAACGGCGAGTTCTTCGACGTGATCCACGCATTCTTGTCTATTTCTCTGGCCAGGCTCGAGACTGACTTGCACGCGCGAATCAGCTCATATGCCGTCATGCATGTGCTCGTGGATTTTGAGAGAGGCCGAGTGCATTTATATAAAGTTGCCTATGGTTTGCTCCGCCACCGTGCTTTGGTTGCTAGCAAGAAGCCATTTGCGCAATTGCAGGCCAGATTTGCGGCCGCACCGCGCTCAATTTGGTTTCCGCGTGGCCTGAAAGATCGGGTTTCGACCCGCTTGAATTCTGTTTCGGGTTGTCCTGGTGGGGCCTTCCTTGGACGTCTCGGTCGCCTCTTCGGCGGTCTCGGGACCCTCATTGGTCACGTGGGGGGGGGGGGGGGGAGCGCGGAGGCCTCTCGGGCCGTCTTGGAGTTCGGGCTGGCCCGATGGCTACGCACGCCACGAAATGCCCATCGGAAACAATCGCCCATTCGCCAAGATATGGGGGCGGATTCGACTTACACGATGAAGCTTACTTTCAAAACCCAAGCGCCCTATATTCTCGCCGGGCTCGGTCACCACGACGCGGCCGTCCGCGCCCGTTGCCTCAGCCAGGCGATGCACAGTGATAGCTCGCATCCGAGGTTGAAGGAGTTGCGTTGCAGCCCTCTCCGCGAGCAATGCTTAGATTTTTTCGACAGTGAGGGGGACTGGGCACGTTGCAAAGGAGACGTCGACGGGCTGAAAGAGATCGCAGTGGAGATGGCGCTATTGCATTCCCACACGTGGCGCATCGAAGGCCAACATGCCCGCGCCAAGAAAGCTACCACCAGAGCGCCCAGCCACGCGGGGCCATACGTCAGCATTCAGCACAGGATGCCTCAGATGACAAAGTGGTTGGAGAACGAGCCCCAGATATTCGAGTCCCTCAGTGCCTTGTTGACGAGGGTCCGCAACGGATGGGACGCCGTGAACCACCTGGGCTTTTCTAGCCACCCGCTTGTGCAGAACGTCATTAGAGAGCAGTCCAGGTCCAAAGGGAGAAACCCCATATTTTACAAAGTGGTTTACCACGCAGACACGTTCACCAAGTACGCCATGAGGCCTCCACCCGCCAGGACGCATCTACCCTTGGAACGAGGCGCAGGAGCGAGCCATGCGTTTGATGAGAGCAAGGCGCTAGAGAGCCACATGCACAAATTGGCATTGAAACACTTGGCATCCGAAGCATGTAAGAAAGAGGGCATCATGTCGGTGAGCGTTAATCCTGAGGCCTTCCAGCGCCTGTCATCATTATTGAAGCCGCAAGCCAGCGCACTTCGCGTCCGCCATGCACCCTTGGAAGACGATGTTGGCCACTGCTGTATCAATCCGCCGTCGACCATGCTGGAGCTCTTGCCTGACGTTCGGCGCGCGGGCGCACCCGTGGAAGATGTGGTTTTTTTCTCCGTGGTCAACGTCGCGCCCGCGAAAGCCCAACGGACCCGTCTTCACAATTCGGTTTCTTTGAAAGGATGGTCGGTCATCAACGTCCACGATGTACTCGATATACCAGGGCCTCAGCTGGAAGGGGCAGTGGTGAGCGTCAGCCCGATGCACATCAGCACAGGCTGCGCGGATGCGATTGCTGTCGCGTTCAGCCCCCATCTCCTCGATTGGCAGCAAATACAGTCTATCCGTTGGTGGCCTTCAGAGGGTTCTGTTATGGTTCGACAGTTGCCTCGACACATCACTCAGCTTGTGCCGCAGCACCTGTTGCCCAGCATTCCTTCTTTGCTGGATAAGTTATTATCCAGAGGCGGCGGCGTCACTATTGTAGTCGCCTGTTGGCCTGCGCCGCGATCCAAGGACCCTCGCCCCCCCCCCCCCCTCCCGACGCGAGCAGTTTCCTGGTGCGGGGGGGGGGGAGGGCATGTTGCTAGCTTCTCGGTGCGTTCCGTGGACCCTCTGGAGGGATTGTCGGCGCGTTCCTTGGGTGATTGCTGGCCTGTCGCTCCTTGCGGCGTCAGGCCGGGGCTGCAGACTTCAGCTTAGGCGTTCGAAAACCCATTCTTTGGATCGGCGGATTTCCAGCAGCGGCGCGAGTCAGCATGAGATTCGCTTGCTCGAGATGTTCGTCGCTGACGGCATATGCGAAGGACCTCCCTACAAGTTGACCGCCGTCGGATTGGAAGAGGTCCAGTATGGGCGAAGACTGGCGGAAAGCCGCCCGCTATTTCAGATGAGACCTGCGTGCTTGGATACCGCTTCAACGTTCCAACTGGTATTGGAAATGGAGGCACGCGGGTGGAAGCACCAACATATTCCAAGGAGGCACCGCGGCATGCGAATCGAATCGTTCTACACGGCTGGCATGGACCCTGCCCAGGACAAGGTCTGGTACACTCATCGGGGCGACAGCATCAAGCACGAGTACCTCCTGGCATTGCTGCAGTCGGTGGACGGCGTCGCTGTGCCACACCCTCCCAGCGCCACCGTTGCGGACTACAACAGGCTTTTGGGCAAGAGCACCAAGGAGGGCGCCATGAGGACGCGCGGGGCGAAGACGATTGGCCGCATCCAGGACACGGGCGATGACGAGTGGCCGCACGCGCCCGAGCTGCCTGGATTGCCTGACTTGCTTGCACTGCCTGAACTGCCGCACTCTCCCTCGTCCTCCTCGCTTGAAGTGCCATCTTCACCTGGGCTGTCGAGTGGTGAATCGTCATCGCCCTCCAGCGACAGCGACAGTGACGATGCCTGTGACCCACCTGCCGCCGACGAGGCCGCCTTGCCAGCTGAGCCCGACCCGCCTGTCGCCGACGAGGTGGCCTTGCCAGCCGAGCCTGCTGCAAAGCGCAGGAAGGTGTTCAAGGGCACGCCGTGGCCAGAAAGGGGGCGCTTGAAGCATAAGTTCTCGTGCATCAAGAAACAAGCTCATCGCGGCGGCTACCAGATGACGTGCCATCTGCACGCGAACTGCCAGAAGACGTACAAAATCCGTGATGATGGCAAGACACTGGCGATGCTTAAGGCTTGGGCGCTGCTTGGTGACAACGCTGAGGTGCCGAACGCTGAGTGCCATTTCGGTTTATGGGCCAATTTCATTGAGAGCGCAGTTGACATTGAGCCCGAAGCGTACTTCGATGAGGACGCTGCGTCCCGATAGTCGGTTCTGTCGCGCCTGCGAAACATTTGCCAGCATTTGCCCGCTACAACCAGCGCAAGGGTGTAGATCCCCCTCGACTTCGGGGAGGGACCCTTTATGTTCTTAGGCTTCGGCCTCCCACCCTCCGATGTCCATTCGTTTTGCATTGGTGCGTTGCAATAAATTGCATTGCGTTGCATTGTCATGAGCACGTGCCGATGATGGACTTCGAAAACCCATTCGCGACGCTGTAGCAGATATGGCTGGGAAGATGGAGGACCCGAGGTCCTGAGGTCAGAGTGGAGACGAGAAGGGGGGGGCGTGGGGAGAAGAGCACGAGGAAGACGGCAAAATCAGGGGAGATGGATGGGAACGTGGAGAGGATGTGGAGGGCAGAGGAAGTGGAGGAGAACGAAGAGGAAAAGAGTCGTTTGCCCACTCGAAGACAGCAATGTGTGCCTCCCCGCTATCCTGCACCGACCCAGCCGAAATAATGCAAATCCCCATTGGGTCGCTGATCAACCCAACGACAACAATGAAGAATGATGGAGGTGGCCGCTGATTGGCCCAACAACAACAATAAGCACAGCTCTGGGAGCGGTCCCGCTCAGCATGCGCCTCGTTCCTGACGCAATCGGCCACTTGGCGAGTTGGCGATGCGAAACCACCGTCGCAACCTGCAATTCCGTTTTGCCCGGAAAGCTTCCCGCTCTGCCCGGAAAGCTTCCCGTTCTGCCCGGGATGTGCTTTCTTTTTCAGTGATTTTGGTTGTTTTCGGCCACTTGGCGACGCAAGACTGCCGCAAATAAGCAGTGTATCTTTTCGTTTTCGGCCACTTGGCGACGCAAAACCACCGCCGCAACTTGCAATTCCGTTCTGCCCGGAACGCTTCCCGTTCTGCCCGGAAAGCTTTTCGTTTTGCCCGGAAAGTTTTCCGTTCTGCCCGGAAGCTTTTCCGTTCTGCCCGGAATGCTCCCCGTGTTGCCTGGAACCCGTGAACATGGTCATGCGAACTGTGAAACAGTTGCCAAGAGCATCGACTTTCGGGAGATATCGTTCCGTTCCTGCGGCTGCATCGGTTCAGCGGTGGTTTGCCAGCTTGCTGTGCTATATTTGGGCTATCTCGGCGCTTTCTTGGCTCTTGGGCGTCGTTGGTGCCTCTGCGTTGCCTGGCGCCATTCAAGTCCAGTCGGGACTCTTTGTGCGGCGCAGGAAGTCCGAGGCCGAGCAGCTCGCCGCGGATGTTGGCTTCGGTCTGCCTCCCGCCTGAGCGCCGCGGCGCGCAGCTAGAGGCCCGCGGGGTTGTCCCAACGGTCTGGGTCGCGGGGTTGTCCCGACGGCCTGCCCTCGCGCCCCAGCGGCCCGCGGGATTGTCCCAAAGGTTTTGCGAACCAGCCGTCGGGGAATGCGCGCGCTCTGGCCGAGGCGGCGACGGCGCCGAGGAAAATCGACGCGCTTGCCCCGACCAGGGGGAAGGGGAGGAGCGCGCGGGAAAGAAGCAGGGGAAGGATGAGGACGGGGACGGGGCAGGGAAGGGGCGATGATGATGAGGAAGTGGAGAAGGAGAAGGAGGAGTCGAAGAAATATCACGAGAGGGAGTAGGAGAAGGCAGATCCGCGGGCGAGGGGGGTGTCCACTAGGGCGAAGAGGAGAGGGGTAGGGGCAAACTAATCGGATTCTCATGCGGGGTCCTTCCGTCGGAGTAATTTGTCCCTCCGCCTCACCTGATCACTCGTTTCCTCTTCTACCTCCTCTTCCTCATGCTCCTTCGCCTCATCCTCTCTTCCTCAACCTGCTCCTGTGCGTTATGTATCCCCTCCTTCTCGTCCTTTTCTTCCTCCTTCCTCTTGCTCCTCCTTATCGTCCTCGTGTTTTCTTCCTCTTCGTTCTCTTGTTCCTCCTGTAACGACCTCCACCTCCTCCTCCTCCTCCTCTTGTTTATCGTTTTTCTTCTTCATCCTCCCTCACTTCTCCATTTTCTCCTCCTCCTCCTCCTTCTCCTCCTCCTCCTCCTCATCATCATCATCATTAATGGAACAGGAGGAGGGGAGGGACGGAGCGCGGGAAATGCCCCGCTAGAGGTGTAAGGAAAGTTACCACAGGGATAACTTATTTACGGCAGCCAAGCCTCCATAGCGACGTTGCTGTTTGATGTTTCGATGTCGGTTCTTCCTATCACTGGGGCGCAGAAGCCCCAAGGTGTCGGATTGTACACACTGTGGCAGCCAAGCGTTCATAGCGACGTTGCTTTTTGATCGTTCTATGCCGGTTCTTCCCATCACTGAGACGCAGGAGTCCCGAGGTGTCGGATTGTTCACCTTGTGGTAGCCAGGCATTCATAGCGACGTTGCATTTGGATATTTCGATGTCGGTTCTTCTTATAATTGAGGCGCAGAAGTCCCGAAGTGTCGGATTGCTCATCTTGCGGCAGCCAAGCGTTCATAGCAACGTTGTTGTTTGATCGTTCGATGTCGGTTTTCCGCATCACTGGGACGCACAAGTCCCGAAGTGTCGGATTGCTCACCCGCCAATAGGGGGCGTGAGTTGGGTTTAGACCGTCGTGAGACAGGTTCCCCCCCCAGACGGAAGAGGAAGACGAAGAGGAGGAGAAGGAGGCAGAGGAGGAGGAGGAGGAGGAGGAGAAGGAGGAGGAGGAGGAGGAGGGGGAGGAGGAGGAGGAGGAGGGGGAGATACAGTGGAGGGGGGAACGAGGGGGAGGGGAAAGGGAGAGGAGGAGGAGAAGGAGGAGGAGGAGAAGGATAAGGCGAGGGTGTACATTTTCGGGTTTGAGTAAGTGGATCTGGGGTTCCTCGGTTTCGTGAATGGGGGGGCAGCCCAAATCCGATAAGCACCGTTTCCTTAAGTTAATTTCGGGAGGTATGGTTTCTACAAGTCGCTGGTACAAAAAACGGAACAACAAAATAAGATAAGTATGGTTTCCGTGAGCTATTACCTACAAACTCGATGCGCATGCTTTTCCGCTTTTTGTTGCCTAGATCCGATCGTTCCCTTCCCCCCTCCCACGGCCGCAACGGCCACCACAGCCACCACGGCCACGGCCACCACGGCCATGGCCACAAGGGCCACGGCCACCACGGCCACGGCCACCACGGCCAGCAGCCACCACGGCCATGGCCATCACGGCCACAGGGTCACGGCCACCACGGCCACGGCCACCACGGCCACCACGGCCACGGCCATCACGGCCACGGCCACCACAAACACGGCCACCATGGCCACGGCCATCACGGCCACGGCCACGACCACCACGCCCACGGCCACCACGCCCACGGAAACCACGCCCACGCCCACGCCCACGGCCATTGCGGCCACGGCCACGGCTGCCACGGCTGCCACGGCCACGGCCATCACGGCCATGGCCACCAGGGCCGCGGCCACCACGGCCACGGCCACCACGGCGAGCGGCGACCACGGCCATGGCCACCACGGCCACGGCCACCACGGCCAGCGGCCAGCACGGCCATGGCCACCACGGCTACCACGGCCACCACGGCCACGGCCACCACGGCCACCACGGCCACGGACAGCACGGCCACGGCCATCACGGCCACGGCCATCACAGCCACGGCCACCACAGCCACCGCCATCACGGCCACGGCCATCACAGCCACGGCCACCACAGCCACAGCCAGCAGGGCCACGGCCTACAGCCATCACGACCACGGCCACCACGCCCACGGCCACCACGCCCACGGAAACCACGCCCACGCCCACGGCCATTGCGGCCACGCTCACGACTGCCACGGCTGCCACGGCCACGGCCATCACGGCCATGGCCACCAGGGCCGCGGCCACCATGGCCACAGCCACCACGGCGAGCGGCCACCACGGCCATGGCCACCACGGCCACGGCCATCACGGCCAGCGGCCACCACGGCCATGGCCACCACGGCGACCACGGCTACCACTGCCACGGCCACCACGGCCATCACGGCCACCACGGCCACCACGGCCACGGACACCACGGCCACGGCCATCACGGCCACGGCCATCACAGCCACGGCCACCACAGCCACGGCCATCAGGGCCACGGCCTACAGCCATCACGGCCGCGGCCACGCCGCCACCACGCCCACGGAAACCGCCCACAGCCACCACGACCACGGCCATCACGGTCGCGGCCACCACGGCCACAACCACCACGGCCAGGGCGCACAGACATCACGGTCACGGCCACAGCCATCACGCCCACGGCAATCACGTCACGGCACCACGCCCATGCCAGAGCCACCATCACGGCCACGGCCACCGCGGCTGCCCACAGTCATCACGGTCACCCACCGTCACGGCCACCACGCCCAGAGCGACCATCGCCACGGCCACCACAGCCACGGCCATCATGCCCACATCCACCATCATGGTAACCACGCCCGCGGCCACCTCACGGTCACGCCTACCGCAGCCAAAGGCAACAGCCAGTCCACAGCCATCACGATCACTACCGCCACAGCTTATAGCCATGACGGTCAGCCACCACGGCCACATCGACTAAGGAAATGACGGACACGGAACGGCCATCGCGGCCACGGCCACCACAACCAGCGCGAACACGACCAGGGTCACTATGGTCACCACGGTCACGGTCGTCACCGCGACGTTTGGGAAGAGCTGTGGAATGGCGGATACGTGATGAGAAATTCTTTTCCGCGCTTGAGCGAACGGTTGCCGTGGCCCGCCCTGGTCTCGGTTGCACCCGCGTTGTTTGCATGCGGCACGGCTATGCTAGAATGCACATTCAGAGGACGAAGACCATTTGCGCACATGTGCTCAAATGGTGTGCTGGCGGGTTGTAGTTGGCCTGCAGAGGTCAGGTTAGGACAGAGCCAAACTGTGGGACTTGCTTTCTTCGATTATGGGTCCGATGGTCCACTAGATTGCCGAAAGCACGCCTTTATTATGAAATTCGAGAAATTATGCTTAATCTCGCCCACTAATGAGCAACATGCTCACAAACGAGTTCGATGTAAAGTATGGTTTTGAGACGAGGGAGACAAACGCGAGCATAGCTAAACATTACTATAGGTTCTGATCTAAGTCAATTGTACACAGCAGGGTTCATATCACTACAACAATAGTCACTTGGTCACGGCCCACCAGGGTCACGGCCAGCGCGGTTGTCTCGTAGTTAGTTTACAGTTCTTGTTCTTCACGATTATAATCGGTTTGTTTTGTTCTTCCGCCGCATTGCATGATGTGTTTTATTGTAGAATACAGCATGTGTTGAAATGGTTAGTAGATGAGCTGTAGTCGTCCCAGGGGATTGAGATGCGTGCAAATGAAAATTATAGAACGTGTTTTGTTTTATCATGTGTTTGATTGTTCGAAGTCGCCCGGAACTTGCGTATTAGATCATATCCCAACAAATTTGATAAGCCGACATTGCAGAGAAAAGAGGTTCCGCTTGTTGTTTGTGTTGTCAATTTGTTTTATTCCCGCTTCTTGGTTCAATTGGAGATGAAATTTGGATTTCCAGTGTAGCTCGTTTTCAAGTTTAGACGCAAATCATGCACAGACAGTTTTCTATGGTGCAGTATTGTTTTGTTTTCAGATTGTTTTCAGATTAGTTGTTCAGCATATTTGTGATGTAGCAAATGTTCAATCATAGTAGTTTAACGTAACGTTTTTGTTGATGGTTTCTGTCAGATTACAGAACGCAAATCATTAATTAAATACATAGTTTAATTTGTATTGATGTATTCGAATCTCGATGTGCATATATTGTCAGTTTTTTTGTTAAAAACATTGTTTTGTTTAAGGAAGGCAACCCACGAAATCAAAATACGATGTTGTATTAGTCCGACAACGTTGAATAGCAAGAAACAGTTGAGACACAATAGTGATAATATGTTACGATGTGCTTCTCAATTCCGGCACACGTTGTATGACAGTCATGAAGATTATTTCCGTAGTGTTTCGGTTCAGTGTATCCGTAAGACAGTGTGTGATATGGCTCATTTTCCAGGTAGCAATAAGCGTTTCACTTTAGATTATTGTGCCAAGCGCTTTCAGGGCGTTCATGATGGAAACAAGGGGAGTCGCGATGCCAAAGCTGATATAAGAACGTCGAACAGAAGCGTAATCAAGATCCCAGGAATTTAGAAACTGACGATTTCATTTACAGGTGTGTTATTCATTGTTTATCCTGGATTATTGCGCGCACTTTTTCGAATTTGATTAAAAGGCAGCATTGGAGCATAATCAGCTTTGGATTGCAGGAGATTGATTATGCGGGTCCGAAGCGTGGACGGAAGAGGCAGCACGAGGACGTTGATTTGGTGTTGCGGGATGTGATTAGCCGTTTAAATTTTCGTATCCCCGCTGTTGATTATCATTTGGTGGCGTTACATTTGTGCCCTGAAGATACGTTAAATAATAGTTTGATGCTTGATTATTCCTCATCTTGTGCTGTAGTGTCTCAACACCAGTATCATGATGTCACACGTGTTAATGGCGCAAAGTGGAACATTGTGGCACCTGGATTTGAAAGGGCATCTGAATTGTTGAAGGCTATTATATTAACATTGTGGATTTTCACGAGGTCGACAGATTTAATTGAGTTAGCTATATCAGAATCTGATGAGAGTATTCCTTGCGTAGAAGATTACATGGAGCATTTGGAGAATTTGTTTATTGAACATTGCCAGGGCGAGAATGATTGGAAGAAACGTATGCTTCCGCGATCGCGCGATTATAGTATGAATACGTCATCGTTGGACGGTTCTGGCGATCGTTTTATGTTGCGTGCTGCTCCAGTTGTATATAATGTTATTCTAGGTCACGCTCCACGTCATCCTATTCAGCTTGCGAAATTTTATTGAAGAGGATTAAAAATTGTGGTCATTGTCTTTGTCAGCATGCCATTTGGACGCTTTCATTATTGGGATTAGCCGGCGCCATCAATTGCGACAGTTGGAATGAATTGAAACACGTAACTTCGAGGCGAAATACGTTAGCATTGTTCCGGCGATTTGATGCAGATTGGAGGGTAAAGAAACGTGGGTTTCGTGGCAGATCTGAGACTTCAAATGGTGGCGACATGCATGTGTTTAGTAATCCATTTCGTCAGTTAGAACGGAGGATTGCCGATAAAGATGCAGGCGAATTAATGGTGAAAGTTTTCAAGATGTACAAGACATATTTAGACGAGTTTTCGAAGTACGAATTTTGCTGCAAGTTTACAGCTGTTGACGAGCATGGGATGGAACTGGAGGAGCGCAACTATTCCAAGATATTTTTTGAGTCTGAAGTGGCGTTTTTGAAGGATTATTTGACGTTTGCCTGTAACTGTTGTATGCACGAGAGATGTTGGAAGGATTTTTTTTTCGCGTTTTCTGTATGCAATGCGAATGTGATGTTGATTGCGTTGCGCGTTTCAAAATAAGCCTGGGATCTAAATCGAGATCCGATCAGAGAATATTTATTGAGATGCCTCAAACTGTCAAGATCCAGACGCCAGTGCGGATTCTGGCGACACAGACGTTGACTAAATCGAGATATTACAGAATTCGAATAAGATAGATCAGAGTCAAATCGGAAATTGCCGTTCCGTTCGTTTCGGTAGATATGCGTTGCGCACAATTCAGATGAGGATCCCGAAATTCTCGAATTGCCTTAATTTGAAGTTTTTCGGCGAGAACCGTTTCGCGCAGAATTCAGATTTTTCGAGTTGCCGTAACACGAAATTTTCGAATCGCTTTAATTTTCAGTGTTCGAGATGCCTTATTTCAGAAAGTCTGAAATTCTGGACTGATGTATTGTTTCACGAGTTTTTTTTTTTTTTTATTTTGAATTGAACCCGCATGTTTTTATTATTTTGGTCTAGATGTTTTTTTCCTCTCTCTCCAGAGTTTCGAAATCTTCGAGTTTTCGAGGTTAATGAAAAGGTTTTTTTGAAATTGGAAAATTAGATCGCGTTGAATCTTTTTTTTGAAGCGAGAACCGCAGTGATTTCAATGTAGTTGTTGACGTGATTTTCGTTTTTGCCATCATTCGAGGTGTAAAGATTGATTTATTTCAATGCGATTATATTTTTCAATTATGCACCAGGCAGAGACTATGTTCGAGGTCTCGCGCCATACTACCGCAGAGAAGCGTTTCTGCATCAGTAAATTGACAGCGAGTTCTCCATCCGAGAGTCCGCGCAGCAACAAGCATCCCAGCAATTGGAGGGAACGTTTTCGACACTTACCGTTAAAATGTTTGCAGAATGGAATGTTTGATGTTGAAATCCATTAGACGGTGGAAGTTGTTGCTGGTTTGGGTTTCCAATTCGTTTTCGAGAGCTTACGTGTAGGTTTCCGCGTGATCGAGCGTTTCGTTTTGAGAGTTATATTTTCCAGAGTACTTGGCAGGTTAAATCCGAAGTTTCTTTTGTTGGACACCATTTTAGATGCGTTAACATGACCGTTTCAGGCATAGACGACATTGTGTGAGATTCGGTGCACTATGCGACGCGTCTGGATCAGATGCAGTAGTTCTGAGCTTTTTGTTTGCATTTCGATTTTTTTGTTCGTATGCTGCACCATCCTACACACTCGTATTCAGTATTTGATTATGTTTGTTTTTGTTTGAGTCGTTTCGAGGTGAATGTGGTTTGCCCTGTTCTTTTTTGCACCGATTTTGTTTCATGCATGGCGTGTTACATGGCATGTTTCTTGACACAGTTATGGCAGCCTACATTGCACTTTGAGAGTGTCAAAAACAATTTGCGCATATATGCGCAAATGGTTTGTCTGCGGGCTATAGTGGACTTACAGGGCTCAAGCTAAGACAGATCTGAAGTGCAGTATTTTTCCCGTTCGCTAATGGTTCCATGGTTGGAGATTGCTTGAACCATTCACTTACAATGAAAATCGAGACGTAAACCAATACCGACATATCCATTGATTATATTTGTTATGTTTGTGTTATTGCCCAGATTGCTTCACCGTCAGCCATCAGTCAGCCTGCAGTTTCGGCCTCGGCCCCAGCCTGCACCTTGAGCCTGCCTCAGCCTCAGCCTCAGCCTCGGTCTGCCCTCAGCCTGCCGAGCCCCAGCCTCGGCTTGGTTCAGCCTCAACCTTAGTTTTCCTTCGGCCTCGGCCTCAGCCTCCGCCTGCCTCAGCTTCAGCTTGCGCCAGCCTCAATCTCACCCTCAGCCCCAGCTTGCCTCAACCTCAGCCTTAGGCTGCGTCAGACTCAGCCTCGGCCCCAGCCTCAGCCTCAGCCCAGCCCGTATCAGCCTCAGCCTCACCCTCGGTGTGCCTCAGCAGCAGTCGGCATCAGCCGCAGCCTCATCAGCCGCAGCCTTCCTCAACATCAGCCCCCGCTTCAGCCTGCTTCTGCCTCGGCCCGTTTCAGCCGCGGCTTCAGCCTGCCTCAGCCTCAGCCTGCCTCGCCCTGAGCCTCAGCCTCAACCTGCCGCAGCATCAGCGCGCCTCAGCCTCGGCCTCAGCCTGCCTCAGCCTCAGCCTCGGCCTCAGCTCCTCCTCGTCCTTCTCCTCCTCCTCGTCCTCCTCCTCCTTCTCCTCTTCTTCCTCCTCCTCCTCCGCCTCCTCCTCGTCCATCTCCTTCCCCCCCCCTCTCCGTCTGCTTTTTCTTCTTCGCTTCGTCCGTCTCTTTCGCCCAAACATAACCCCTGAGCCTTGAGCCATAATCTCTGAGCCGTAGTTCCCATCGTTAAGCGCTATCCCTTAAGCCCTGAGCCGAACCCGTAAACCCCGAACCCTGCGCCACGAACCGTAAGCCGTAAGCATGCAAGGTCTGACCCCTAGCCCTAACCCCTGAATCCATACTGCTGAACCCTAAGCCCCAAGGCCTGAGCTCCGAACCTTACGTCTTTAGCCCTAAGCCCTCAACTTCAACGCGGTTTCATAGCCATTTGGCTGCGGTGATTGCGGCGAGGCGCTGCTCTGGCACGCGGCTCTTCCGCCCAGGGCCACGACCGCAGTGATGGAGGGCGCTGATCCCTTCGGTGAGGACATGGGCTTGGGGGTTGGCGGGCTGCTTCCGCCGGCTGCGCCAGCGGGCGCGGGCCGCGGCCGCGGCGCGGGCCGCGGCCGCGGCGAGGGTCGCGGCGGCGGCGGCGGCCGCCGTGGCGGGCAGAAGGCGTCCGCGGCCGGTGGCGGCGATCGGCGCGTGGCTGCTGGATGCTGCGAGTTCAAGAACAAAGGCGCTCGGTGGTGCGCGCTCCACAAGAGGGGGGCGCAGTGCGTCGAGTACCAGCGAGACCACAGGAAGGACATCACAGATGAGGAGCGGAAGGCGTTCGAAGTGCTGTGGGCGCGGGACGCAGGGGCAGGGGAGTACGTCGTCAAAGTCTGCGCGCTTTGCGCGTCCCCACCAGCGCATCCAAGAACGACGGCTCGACAAATCGAGGTGCTGTCGCGGCGCGTTCGCGGAGACATCTCGAAGCCATTTGGGCGTTCTTTGCGGGCAGTCTTGGGGCATGTTCTTTTTTTCCTTATCGGGGTTCCTTCGGTATTTCTGACTGATCTTTCGAGGCCGTCCTGCTCTTGCGACGCCCCAAGGGGAAGCCGATGTTAATTTCGGGCGCCTAGTCGATTATATGCGGCAGCGGGCGTTGCAGGAGATGCCCCAAACAACTCCGTCGGTGTTGTTTGGGGCGCTCTTTAGCTTGGCGGCCTCCCTTCCCAGGCCCCAGGGGCGGGGTTGGAGGGGGGGGGGGTTGGAGGAAGTGAGGGCGGAAAGTTTCGCAAGCCACCTGCGCCCGCGTGGTCGGTGGGATTCCTCAAGGACAATCCGCCTGAGCTCAAGCGGAAGAACCTCATCGATTTTGCGCAGTTCGTCCGAGTGCGCGGCGAGAAGGCGTACAAGAGCAGAACGGAGGCGGACGCCCCGATGACCCACGCGGCCTTCCTCATCTGGGCGGTTCAGGTGCAGGGCTTTTCGAGTGAGGAGGCTGACGATTGGTGGCAAGAGCTGAAGAACGACCGCAACATCGACAGGGATAGCAATGGTCCTCGCGGGCGGTTTCAATTGTACATCCCCAGCGTGGAGAGGCGCATAGTGCGAGGCCGTGAACAATACGAAGACAACCAAGCTGTCGAAGGCAACAACAAGAACAAGAAGCCGCCAGAGGAGTACCGCGCCATGCTGGAACGAAACGTTCTTCGGCAAGGTGTGTCTTTCGGTGACGGTTTCTTGTCGATGAGTTCGAAGGGCGCCATCGTTGGCATGAAGCGGCAGATGGACGAGGAGGCCATCGGCGTCGACGAGGGTGACGGCAACAAGCGGGGCAGGGCTAGAAAGAGAACGGCCGCTTTCGATGCCGCGGGCGGCGAGGATATATCATCGGCCAAGACGAAGGCTTTCGCGAGGTATGAGAAGGAGGTCGGAGTCGCTTCTGCCAAGCTCTTGGATGCCACGAAGAAGGGTAAGTCGGCGGCTTCAACGTTGCTGGAGCACCGAGTCACGCTCGGGTGCTGCAGTTCAAGCACGAGGTTCGCTGGCCACGTTTGATTTCCACTCGCCTCCCTCGCGCCCCCCACCTTCACGCGTGCGGTTCTAGAGGGCGCTCTGGGCTACTTCGCATCCAGCGCTTCGAGCGAAGTTGGCCTTGCCTCCCTGGAGCTCGTCGCGGTGGGGATGGCGGTGGTTGCGGTCCTGGGGTGTGGGTAGAGGTTCGCTCGTGGCCTGATCGAGGTCGCGCGACGCCTTTCGGGTGCGGACGTGGGCCTGGTCATCGCCAAGTGGAGTTCTCGTGGATCTGGCGATGCGGCCAGCGCGAGCCGCGTGAGCGAGGCCGAGCTTTCGACGGAGAGGGTGGCCGAGATACAGGGCATGACAACGCGCGATTTCTTGCAGGCGGAGGAATTCCAGAGGTTCGCGTTCTGGGCGCCGGACCAGCTGCAGGAGTTCCAGCAGTGCGATCTGCTCGACTCGCCCATGGACGAGCTGGATTTGGCCAGCCTCTTCGAGATGTCTGGGCCAGCCTTCCGCGAGTACACGTCGAAGGTCGAGGCGGTGCTAGCGGTCGCCAGGATGACCGCAGCAGGCATTGCCAAGACGGCAGCGGAGATGGCAGCCCACATCAGGTCCAAAGCGGGCCAGGCGCAAAAGGGGCGGCGCAAGAAGGGGCAGGAGGCGGCGAGGGCAGAGATTGCTGCCATCAGGCAGCGGGCTCAGGAAGCGGCTCGCGCCGTCGCTAGCGCGCGGGCGCGAGGCAGGAGCGGCCCGACCCGGTCGATCTTCACGGCGGAGCACGCGCTCGCGGAGATGGTGGAGGCGGTGAAGTGGACGGGCCAGTTCGACGTGGACACGCCTTCCGCGCTCGAGCTTCCAGACGCAGTGCAGAGGGCCTTGGCCGACGCGGACTTCTTGCAGACATCAGCCGTGTTTGCAGCGCAATGCAAGAGGCCAGGGCTTAGAGAACGCGGGCACCTTCTGCGCCCTGCCTGCCGCCCCCCCCCCCCCTCGCCTCGCCACCTGGTTCTGACTTGACAGAATCGGGGGTGGTGGGTTCGACGGGGGATGTGGGGGCGGGGGCAGGGGGCGTCGGCCCCGCTGTTCTTTGGGCGCTCCAGGATCGAGTCGGTGGCCAGCACGGGCCTCGGGCAGTCCCAGCTTACCGACAAGTGCAAGCAGGCCGTCTCGGCCGCCATGGTGTCTATGGCTCCCCTGGGCGCGAAGCTTGATCTGTCCGTGGCGTCTATTCCAGGTGGCGACCAGTTCGAGGCGCAGTCGTGGCTGTTCGGATTGTCGCCGCAGATGCGTCGGGTGGTCTTCACGCCGAACTACGCGGCGTGCTTCAAGGTGTTGCTTGCGGGGGCGAGCGCCTCCTGATCGAGGTCGATTTCATGCTGAAGGCGGTTCCGGAAGTGTTCCCAGGCGTGGCTGCGGAGCAGGAGTTGACGGAGTCGGTCAGCAAGCTCACCAACATCAGGCCCCTCGTCGACGCGGGGGTGAGGATGTGGCGGCAGACGTTGCAGCCTGGGGCGGCGTTGTGCATCCCCATGGGTTTCATTTGCGTGGAGGTGGCTTCGGAGCAGCGGCAGGTCCACTACGGCGTGAGGAAGAGTTGGTTCACGCACACCGCGGCGAGAATCAAGCACTACTTGCAGATCTTGGGCATGATGAAGATCGGTCCTGCAGGAGACGGCCGCATGGAGAACATCCTCAGGGCCATGAGGGGCGCTGCTGCAGCAGCCAGGTCGGCGGCGCCCGAGCCGCTGACGCCTGTGAAGAAGGAGCAGTGGGACGTTATGTCCGCCAAGCTCGGCGAGCTTGTCGACTTGACGGCCGCGGAGCCCATCTCCGTTGCCGACGACTACTTGTGATGATTGCGCGGGGCTCTCGGGGCAGGCAGGGTCAGCATTCGTGGGCCTGTTGGGGATCCGACCTCAGGGTCGCGACGAGTCCTCTAGCAGGTGTTTTTGTTCGCTGACCGTGTCTTTGAAAGAGCATTGAAGGTGCTCAGTGCAAGGTGAGCGGCGCGAGTACTAGTGCGGTCTGTGCGCAGTCGCCTGGGCGAGTACGGCCGAGCCCTGTAGGTTCCGTGTGCGCGCTGCGACGTACAGAATTGCTCGACGCGAGGCGTCGACCGCCTGACTGGCCACGTTGGCTACCGCGCGCAATCGAGATTTGGATGGCGCGGGGCTTGCAGCACGCCAGAAAATACCAGTTGCGTGCTTTTCTGGCCGTCGTCTCAACGAGTTCCGATCGAAGGCGCCATCGGCGATTTATTGCGGCACGCTGCTTGCTCAAGGTGGCCCAAGGAATCTCGTGGCGCATTTCGGGTCGTCCATCAGAGTCTGAGCCTCTCGGTGTTATTGGAGCCATTTTGTTTTTTGTGTGTTTCTCTCTTTTTTCTTGTTCTCGGGGTCCTTCGAGGATTCTCTCGGGGCCGCGTCGGCGGTCTCGGGGCGCTCGTGGCGCGCGCGGTGCCGCCGGAGAATTCGAGGGCCAGGAAACATCTCGATGCCACATCGGGTATTTACTTCGCGGGCTACGCTGGCTGACTGAGTTTAGGCTAGCGTCAAGCCTAAAGCTTACGCCCTGACCACTAAGCCATGAACTCTAACCCCTAAGGTCTGCACCCAAAGGCCTGGGCCCCGAGGCCTAAGCCCCGAGCCGTGCGCTTCAAGCCCTGAACCCCAACCCCTAGGCCCCGAACCGTAAACTCAAGCCCTGAGCCCGAAGCTCACAGCTCTCAGCCCCGAACCCTAAACCCGAAGCCCCGAGCCCTAAACCCTGGGCCCGAAGCTCTAAGCTTCTTGCCTTATGCCTTAACCCGTGAGCTTTGAACCCTAAGCCTTAAGCCCTAGCCCCATAATCCCTGGGTCTTACCCCCCTTAGCCCGAAGTCCCGAGCCCTCGGCCCCGAACCCCAAGCTCCGAACCCTAATCCCGGAGCCTGGGCCTCCAATCCCTGGGCCCTAACCCCCAAGCCCAGAACCCTGCGCCCTAGCCCTAAGCCCTCGGGCCCTAACCCAGCCCTCCGCCGCAAGCCCTGAACCCTGAGCCTTGAGCCCCGAACCCTGAGCCCCGAACCCTGGGCCGTAAGCCCAGAGCCTGGAGCATAAGCCCTAAGCACTAAGCCTTAAGCCCTCAGCCCCGAACCCGAAGCCCGAAGCTCGAAACCTTCTGCCCTAAGCCCTGAGGCCCGAACCCTAACCCCGAAGCCCCGACGCCTAAACCCTAGCCCCTAATAGCCCTAAGTTCGAAACCTTGAGCCCGAACCCCTAAGCCCTGGACCCTGAGCCCGATCCCCGAAGCTCCGAAACCGAACCCCGAAGCCCGAAGCCCCCAAGCCCTAAGCCCCGAGCCCTAAGCCAGCCTTGACCCCTATGCCCCGACTCCTAGCCCCTAAGCCCTGAACCCAAAGGCCTACGCCCTGAACCCTAAGCCCCGAACCTTAAATTCCAAGTCTTCAACCCTTAGCCTTAACCCCTAACCCCTAATCCGTAAGCTCTGAACCCAAAGACCACATCCCCAACCCTTCAGCTCCAAGCTCTAAGCCTTAAGCTCTAAGCTCGAGGCTCAAAGCCCTGAGACTGAACACCTAAGCCCTGCGCCCTAAGCCGAAAGCCTTGAGCCCTTGCCCTTAATCCCGAAGCCCGAAGCCCAAAGCCCTAATCCTTAAGCCCCGAACCCAAAGCCCGAAACCCCGAACCCTAAGCCCTCAGCCCTAAGCCCCAAGCCCCAAGCCCTGAACCCTAAGCCCGAAGCCCTAACCCCTAATCCCTAAGCCCTCTGCCTTGGGCCCCAACCCCTAATCCCTAAGCCACAAGCCCGAAGCCCGAAGCCACAAGCCCCGAACCCGATCCCCCAAGGTCCGAACCCTAACCCCTTCGGCCAGCTCTAGTTCACCCATGCTCCCTTCTCTTACCCTCCTCGTGCGGCCTGCCCTCGTCGCGCTTGTCTTGTTTTTTTCTTCCTCTCGCTCTTCCCCTGCGCCCCCTCCCGCTTCCACGTGCGAAAGCCTAGCAACGCATCAGTGCGGCGACCCTATTGCTTGGGCGTCATTTCCGAGTGTTTTTTCGCCGATCCCTTGCCGTAGATGATCTTCTGGCTCAAGGCGGCCAGTTTCTTCTGAATTCGCAGTGTTTGGGGATTTCGAAGCGAATCTAGCAAATTTCCGCGGGATTGGGGTGATCGAGCTTTCGAGGGGCCCAGGGGCTTCGATCGATCGGTTCAAGTTGCATTTGCATGGTTTCCTTTCGTTGAGTGCCGATTTAGAGAGGATTGCATTGGCCGAGCATTATTTACCCAAGTTCGGTAAAGTTTCGGCGCCTTCGTGTCAGATCGGTATATCCTCGTGACGCCGGCTCGCTTCTGGACTCATTCTGAGCGCTTCGCGTCTTTCAGTTTGCGGATTTTCCGAAGCAGCCTCGAAGCAGTCTGACCAGAAACTTAGTAGGCTCAAGCGTATCGGATCAAGCAGTGGCTCGCCAGGCAGACCCCTGACGCCGGCCGGCCCGCCCGCCCGCACGCACCAACCAATGTCCGCTGACGAGCCTGCCGCAGGGGTCGAACCCGCTGAGGACAGCGAGCCGCAGGGCCAGGGCTGCTGCGCGTCGTGCTACCTGGCCTGTTGCTGCTGCTGCGCCGGGGGGGAGCAGGAGCAGGACCTGAAAGCCCTGAGGCAGGAGAAGGCCTCCAAGGCGTTCACGAAGGACGGGGAGAATGACATCTCCAAGGGCCCCGCCGGCAACCGTCGCTGCACCGACTTCCCCTGTTGCATTATCTTCCTGGTGGCGATTGTGGGGTACGTGATTGTGACCCTCATGGGCTTTAAGGATGGCAACATCGACAGGCTGTACAAGCCACGGGATTTTGGGGGGAATTATTGCGGCGTCGAAACGCAGTGGAACAGCGGGATGGGGAACACGAAGTCGCTGGAGAACTACGAGTGGCTGACCATGACGATGAACGTGTCTGCAACCACGGATGCAATGTTTAAGCAGTTAATCTGTTCCAAGGCATCCCAGGACTTGCTGTACACCAAAATCGGCAGCGGCCTTAACTCAACAGAGTATGACATGTACATGTGCTTTTGCTGCGCAACCGCGTGCGAGTCCTGCTCCACCGCCATTGAGCAGGAAGACCCATCTGCAGTGGCAGGTGGCACCGCCAGCGATCTCGCGGACCTGACCGCTGCCAGGATGATAGAGTTCGCTGGTCTTGGGTCCGCTGACGTCACCGCCCTGTTCAGCGCTTATGGGAGTAATGGGGACATGTTCTCTACGGACATCATGAGTTCGGCGACAAAGTATCTCCATGACGTCTGCATGCAGACCTGCGACTCCAGCTACGAAAACATCGCGGCAGCCAACGGCAGCACCGAAGCATATGCCTTCCGGGAGTACACGTTTGAGCCCGTTCCAAACGATGAGCTGTATCTTGCGTGGCAACTCGTGAAGGCTGACACTGGCCCGCTGGGAATAGTTGCCAACTCTTCGTTCACCTTCAAGGCCTTCTCGGAAGTCGACTGCCCATACGACGCAGTATATTGCGTGCCCATGCCGGGCATCATCTTCGCGGAGACGGCGTTGAACTATTGCACGCTCGAGATAGCTGCTGAGGTGATCGGCCAGCTCGGAACCGCTCTGACCGACATCATGGTGAGCTCGGCGCTCACCGACTTCTCCAACGGCGCGACGGAGTCGCTGGGAGAGCAGTGGGGCGCCATTCAGGCGTCATGGGGTGCATTTGCGCTTACTGGTGTCTGCTCCTTTGTCATCGGCGTTTTGTTCCTCGTCCTCGTCCGCTTCTTCGTCGGCATCTGCGTCTGGCTCTCCATAGTCTTGATATTTTTCCTGCTCCTCGCCTTCTCCGGCCTTTGTTACGTGAAGAGCATCCAGTGCGCTGGCTCCACGCTGTTCGAGACGGGCCAGCAGACGGGCACCCAGGTGGTCACATTCGCAACGACCGCAGTCAACTCGGCTGTAACGGGCGAGAGTGTCAGCGAGGACCTCGGTGTTGATGGTAACACATACAGAGGGGTACAGTACTTGACAAAGTTCGGTACCGTGTGCCAGAATTGGATGTCCGACACTCCGCACAATCAAGACTACGACTCGGGGAACTACTCCGACCAGGGCATCGGTAACCACAATTATTGCCGCAATCCGTACATGCCCACAGATTACAACAAGGGCTCCACGATCTGGTGCTTCACCACGAACACGGACCTGCGCTGGCAGGAGTGTCTTCCCATTGGCCTGGACGCGCCCGTGTGTGCGGAGGGCTACGCTGTGAGCGGCCAGACTGGGAGGGACGTTCTGCTGTATGCCTGCTATGTCCTCCTCGGTCTGGCGGGGCTCTGGGTCATCGTCGTGCTGATCTTCTTCCCGAAGATCCTCCTGGCGATTCGCTGCACGAAGGTGGCAGCTCGCTTCCTCGCCTCGACGCCGAGCGTCCTCGTCGTGCCGATGGTGCAGTCCGTCTTCACGATCCTGTTGTGCATCGGCTGGGCGTGCGGCGCGGCGTTCCTCATCTCCCAAGTGCCCGACGGCTATACTCCGACGGCCTGGTACGCGGATTACAACACGGGGTGGGAGGCGTGCACCTACGACGGCTCTGGCGAACTCGGGTACCCTGTCAGCGAGATCTGGAGGGACGAGACCTGCGGAGGCCCGAACGGCGAGTGCTGGCGCTGCCAGCCGCCCCGGTACATGATCGACTACTACGTTGCCTACGTCTTCTTCGTCTACCTGTGGCTCAACGCCTACATCATCGCCGCTGGCCAGACCATCATCGCGGGCACCGTCGGCGTCTGGTTCTTCAACCAGCAGGATGGGGGCAGGGTCCGTGGCGCGCTCCGACTGTCCATGTGGAACGTCACCCGGTACCACATGGGCAGTCTCGCCTTCGGCTCCTTCATCATCGCCGTGGTGCAGTTCATACGGTACTGCATGAAGTTCTTGGAGAAGCAAGCCGAGGCGAGGCAGAACCGCGTCATGGTACTCATCGCCAGGGCACTCCAGTGCTGCATCTACTGCTTCGAAAAGTGCCTGGAGTACCTCAACAAGCTGGCCTACATTCAGATTGCGCTGCTCGGCAAGAACTTCTGCAAGTCTGCAAAGAAGGCGTTCTACCTGGTCCTCCGCCACATGTCGCGTTTCGGCGCCGTCCTCATCCTGGGAACCGCGCTCGACCGCATCGGGTTGCTCGTCATCTGCTCTGCGACGACCTTCGTTGGGTACTGCATCCAAACTACGCTGTACCCCGACGTCTCCCCGCTGTGTCCCACGCTGCTGTTCCTCCTGAACGGCTACGTGGTCGGTAAGCTCTACATGAACGTCTTCCACCTTGCCATCGACACGAGCCTCCAGTGCTTCATCGCGTGCGAGGAGATGGGCGTGGACGCGGAGACCGTGCCAAAGGAGCTGAGGGCGTTGGTGCGCAACCCGGTGAAGAAGGGCATGAGTGACGAAGAGCCGCCCGATGCGGAGAATTGATGATGCACGGCAGCTTTGCGCGGGGCTCACGTGAGGTGCAAAGCCCGGGCCAGACCACGCCTGGGGCCCCTTCTTGCGTTCTCATGACTCATTCTGCTGCGGCTACGCGTGAGAGCGATCCTCCTCACCGACTGTATGGATTCAGAGCCCCGAATCATCAGGGGTAACTCGGGTCAGGGCTAACTCGGGTTCCTTTTTCGGGAATCCGAGCCCGAGTTGCCCCGGACCCGAGTTACCCCGGATAACTCGGGCGTCCAGAGCCCCGAATCATCAGGGGTACCTCGGGTCAGGGATAACTCGGGTTCCTTGTTCGGGAATCCACACCCGAGTTGCCCCGGACCCGAGCTACCCCGGATGACTCGGGCGCCCAGTGGATGCGGGCAGGAACGTTTTTGCTCAGCGTGTCGCGCCGCCGAGCCCGGGTCACACCACGCTTCGGCGCGGCACGCCAGGCACGCCCCGGGCCCCCGAGCGTCGGCGCCCCGAGCTCTTCCCCGGGCGCCCCTCCCCGCGGAGCGGAGCGAGGCGCCAGCCGATCGCAGGGCGCAGCGTGTCGCCTGGGCCGCCGCCGCGGCGCGCCACGGTGGCTTGGCATCGCTCGGACGCGTGCATTTTTTGGGGGGGGGGGCGAGGGCCATCGAGGAGCATCCTCGATCATTTGGCGAAACACCGCGCGCGAAACCGAGCAAAAACACAGGGAATGGACGTCCGAGCGATGGCCAGGTGGGGGCGTTTGGAGACGAGTGGGACCAGAGGTAGTCAGAGCCTGGGTGACTCCTTATGCGATGAGGGCGGCGGTGATGTGCACGGCCAGGCCTCAGTCGGTGTCCCGACGGCTCTTCCAGCCTCTGGGTTCCTTGTCCGCTGGTGCCTTGTCCCCTGCCCTCACGCAGCGTGTGTCGCCGTGGCCGCCGCCGCGGCACGCTTCAAGCAAGACTTCCCGACTGCAGGCCCCCACTTGGAGACCCGGTGCCCGCTGCTGAGGGTGGTAGACGCCTGCGGCGAGTCGCCGCCGCCCCCTGCCGCTGGGCGAAGCCATCGGGCCATGTTTCCCCCAGCCGGGGGTGAATCGCGTCGGGGGACACGGGAGAAAGAGCAAGAGGGGGACAGAAAGGAACAAGCAGGGGGAGGGGCACTCCTCGGGGCTTCTTGTGGAGCTTCCTCGGGGCCTCCAGGCGGCCTCTTGGGGGCTTCCTTGGGCCTCTCGGGTGTCTTCGGAGGATTCTTGGGGGGTTCGTTGACCGTCCGAGGGCGTCCGTGGCCCGTCTGCTGCTGTCGGAAGCCGTCTTGAGAGCCTCTCTGGGCCGGCTTGGGGCCCTCTATGGGCGCTTCAGGGCCGTCTTGGAGACCACTTTGGACGTCTTGGAGGTCTCCTGGGCCGTCTTGGGGCCATCTTGAGCAGTTTTGGGCGATCTTGGGGCCATCCTGGGCCGTCTTGGGGGCATCTCGGCCCGTCCTGGGGGCGTCTTGGGGCCGTCTTGGGCTCTCTTGGGGCCATCCTCGTCGTCTTGGGGGCCGTCTTGGCTGTCTTGGAGGCCGTCCTGGGGCCGGCCCGGAGTGGGAAGACCGACGACCTGGGAAGCGGACAGGTCCCCACGGGGCAAAAGGCCGAGGGGAGACCTCCCTTCACGCGCCCCTTCGGGTGGCCCTCCTCCTCCTCTCTCCCCCCTTCCTCCTCCTCCTTGGCCTCCCTCCACTGTGTGCTGGCTGTGAGTCAG
>CAUYUJ010014709.1:295026-345026 GCA_963575745.1 Prorocentrum cordatum
GAGCCTGGAGCGCTGAGTTTTCAGCCCTGGGTGCTTCGACCCCCTTTGCAGCTCCCTCGGGGCCCTCTGGTCGACTTGTGCACAGAGGCCCCGCAAAGCTTACAGAGACTATGTCGGGGAGATCATGGCTAGGGACCTGCACGGACGCTTCAACCAGGGAGTGGCCCCTGACAGCGCACGGAATTTCCGAGCACAGAACAAAAATGGTGTCCTCCTCTGGAGGTTCAAACTGGCCCGAGGGAGGAGGCTGGGTCGACGATGAAGAGAAACGGACTCGACCCCCTCGTCCAACGCCCAGTCCCAGAAGTGCGCTTCCCCTTCCCCCAGGCACATCTGAATGCATTCCGGGGGGGATTCCATTTCCAGCGCGGCAGTGCTTGTGCCCGCGAGCTCCTCGGAGCCTGGCTGCTCGAGCTCTCCAGACAAATCTTGACACTTACTCTGCTTCCTTACAACGCTCGCAGCCCGGCACAAAACCGAGATATTCTTCCGAAGGTCTCCGGAGTCTGGCTCCGCGTTTGGCCCAGGTGTCAGCCATCGCAATGCCTCTCAGATGCCATCCCTCCCAAACTGACGTGGCCGAAGCGATGCGTGGGTGCGCAGCGGCTCTGACAGCAGTCGTTTGCCAATCACGCTACGTCTGTTGCCCATGGCTTTTTTTCATCCCTGAGGCCACACTCGAGTTTTGCGCGCATCCGAGAGAACGGACACACTCGGTATGTGCAACAGGCGGGTGTTCCTCCGGCCACTCACTGAATTATGGTGCGTGAGTATTCTCAGAATGCCCGGTCCGAGCCGGCTGTCCTGCGGCAGCGTGGAGAGGGACCGCGCCGTACATGGCGCCGACGAGCTGACCTGCACGACCACGCTGGATGACTGACCACCCTGCGCGGCCAGACCCCTGGAAGTGAGAGTGAAACGCTGACCTTCACCACCCACCAAATCACTCCAACCCAACCCGAAGGCTTCAATTTGTCTCCATTTCCAGAGAAAAACACATATGGAACCCGTACCCCCCCAACCCGAAATTCGGGTCTTCGGGTTTGGTTGGGGTGGTCTGGTAGGTGGTCATACCTGTCCAGGAACACTGCACCCGAAAGTACCCACCCAGGGATGATTTATTTTCACAAGCCTGACTTGGCCTCCCTCCTTTGGGACCTCCGAGCATGGAAACACACAAACGTGGTGAGGGAACACGACACCTGGCAAGCAACCTTGCTTGTTCTTCGCCGAGCTGCCTAGCAAAGTTGGCCACACGCCTAACATGCTCTGGACACTCCTCTCTCCTGAGTGCAGCACACAACAGGACAGTCACAATGCCTGTGTCATAGCGTGCCACGAGCGCGACGGTGCACACAACGCTCGCGGCTGGCTTGGTGGTGCGCAGGCAAGCGAGGCTGGGGCCAATATGACCTTCCTACTCGACTTCCGATTGTTACAGCCTGGTGCGGCGCCCAGCTGTCCGAAAACTTCTGCCCCAGAAGCTCGCCGGCGCAAAAGGGAGTTAACATCCGACGGCTGCAACGCAACATCTTTGACTATGCCCACAAACAAAGACAGGCGAACATTTTAAAAACTTTCAGTCTCCGAGCCAAGGATGCCCGACGATGCTTGCGACTGGCAGGGCGCAACCCATCCTGACAAGAGAGAGTACGCTGCCTGCGCTGAGTCATCAACCTGCGCCCAAAGTCTCGCCTTTGCAGTAGGCCTCTAGCCCCTTGGAAGTAAGCCTGGAGAGGACTGAGTTCTGGAAGGTTAGACTGGACATCGATCACCCAATCCTTGATGACGTCGCAGACGTGCACGACCCAGGGATCTCTGGTGCCTCCCACGCCCCCCGAGGTGTGGCTCTGAGACGCAGACCTACACAAGTGCCTGGAGGGACTAGGCCTTCTCCCCTAAGTGTGGCCAACCTGGGAGCTGCATGCTTCGCGTCAGCAATGCCTGCGACGGCCGCCCCCCACATCGCCGTCGCCGTCGGAGACCCCCTCATTATCATGCTGGCACTACCTCCTGCTGCTGCTTTCTCCGGTCTCTTGTTTTGTTCCTGCGCGCTCCTGTTGATGCCATTGCTGGCGTCAGTCCCTGGGCACCTGCTGCTAGTCAACTGCTGCTCCCTAAAACTGCCCCAAGTCTGACCGAGATCCTCATCTAACTCGGGCTCACTGGTTACGTGCGTTGCTGTGCCCCAGCTCACCACGAGCTGACGCTGCTGAATGGACTGTACTAACTCTGACATCGCTTGCGGAAGCTGTTCCATCACTCGCTTGGAGCCTACGGTGGCCTGCAAGAGAACATCATCAACCATGCTTGGAAGCCTGTTCCAGGGAAACTTACGCCGCAAGGGCGCGATGGCTGACTGCACTAACAGCACGGCCAGGGCTGAGGCCACATGTCGAAATCTTCCTCTTTGCGCTGCTCATCGTCATCGAGTTCCTCCAGAACGGTGCCAGCCCGAGGTGAGAGCAGCAGGGGAGTGGACGCAGCGTGCCGGCCCGCCCCTAGTCGGCAGCCGGACCTCTCGCTGGGCCACCCTCCGCCCCCCCGTCTCCCCCATCCCGTTCGGTTTTTGCCTCTCGAGGCAGGCGCGCGCGAAAAAAGGCAGGCAGTGGCAGCGGGAGTGGCGCCCGGCAGGAGGACGTGGCAGCGACCGCCCTGCAGGCCCTGCCCGCGGCAGGCCCCGTGCGGGGTCTGCCGCGCCGCCGGCTCCGCCACCGCCGCCCGCGCGGCGTGCAGGTCGCCGGCGCCGGCGCCCAGAACGTAGAACGCCTGCGGCGGCTGCGGCCGTGGGCGGGATGCGCTCGAGGGAGAGATGGATGGTGGGCTCGTTGTCCACCGCCACCGCCAGACGTAGGAGGGGGAGGGGGGTCCTCCACCTTCTACTTCTGGAGGTGGAGGTGGAGGTGGAGGGGGAGGGGGGTCCTCCACCTCCTACGTGGGTAGGGACGTAGGAGGGGGAGGGGGGTCCCCCCCCAACTTCTGGTGGTGGTGGTGGCAAACAGGCCCACCGAGGGAGAAACCATGGCAATGGGGGGGGCGGGCGGCGGGGGGATGCCGATGGGGGGCGAGGGCGAAGCCCCACAGGCGCGGGGCCCCCTCGCGGCGCGAGGGGCAGAGGTGGTCACTCGGTGGCCCCGGGCCCGATGAGAGGGGGGTCGTTTCGCGGGCCCATAGGGAGCTCCACCGAGGGCCCCAGTGGCGGGGTCCACATGGCGGCGCCGCCCCATGTTGGCGCACCCCTCACACGGTTCGTGGCCCTATAGGGAGCTCCACCGAAGGCCCCAGTGGCAGGGTCCACATGGCGGCGCCGCCCCATGTTGGCGCACCCCTCACACGGGTCGTGGCCCCATAGGGAGCTCCACCGAAGGCCCCAGTGGCAGGGTCCACATGGCGGCGCCGCCCCATGTTGGCGCACTCCTCACACGGTTCGTGGCCACATAGGAGTGTACTGTGGGAGCCCCATGCCCAGAAACACCTTGCTTGCCTCCAGGGTGCCCTAGCTTTCTTGGGTTCCGATGGTTCTGCCATGGAAAGCGTGACGCTCCCACACCAGAAATCGCTGGGCGGCCTGGGGCCTCAGGGTTGGGCTTCCTGTGGAAGGCTTCTTGTAGTCGGGCCCATGCCTGTACGCACAGCATGCAACCCTTGGAAGCTGCGACGTGAGGTGATCGTGCGGAGCTGGCTGCTGCAGCCTCGGCCCCCGGAGTGAGGGCAGCACTCTGGCCCGGGCGCGCGACGCGCGACGCGCGCTTCATGTTCTCGCCCCGGGCTCTCCTCGAGCGGCCCGGCCTCCCACCACCACGTCCGCTTCTGGGCGCCACGCAGGCCGACCATGATGAGCCACGCGCTTGCCCGAGCAGAGGTGGGCAGTGCCCCGGAGTCCGCCTCCGTGTGCGACTCCGTTGCGTTCGCCGCGCCCGTTGGCGGGGTGTCGACGGGGCACGGTGGCTCTGGCACACGAGCCCCGATGCGTCAGGGTCGCGTCGTGGCGGCTTCGGCGGTGTCGCTGACAGCGCGCGGGCTGAAGCGCATGGAACCGTCTGCGCGAGTTCCCGAAAGGCCGTCCCAGTCGGCTTCTCTGCAGCGCGATGATGGTGATGAAGACGATGCTGCTGATACTGGTACGAGCATTCTCTGGACGGCCCTGACAAGTGTGATCATACTGACGACGGCGATGCTGATGCCACTCACGAATGTGATCGTGACAACGGCGGTCCTGATTTAGATGGTGATCGTGACGAGGTCGCCATGATGATGTTGATGTTACCTCGGATTGTGCTGGGGACGCTGGTGATGATGTCGATAGTTATGAGGATGACGATGGTGGTGATGCCCACGATGTTGCCGATGAAGACCATGATATTGGTTAGCGAGAGCGCAGCTTTGACATCATTGAATGTAGCGCCAAAGAGGACCTCACATGACCTGGCAACGGATGATAGTGCCGCGCGGAGCAGGAGAAGGATGTGGTGGCAGCGTATGACGAGGAAGAGGTGGTGTTGGTAATCTGAGTAGAGAGCGGAATCTGGGGAACATGAAGAAGGAGAAGGAGGAGCAGGAGGAGGAGGAGGAGGAGAGAGAGGAGCAGGAGGAGGAGGAGGAGGAATCGTTGGAGGATGAGGAGGAGAAAGAGGGTTCGGACGGAGAAGGGATCGAGGAGGAGAAGGGGCAGGGAGAGGAGGCAGGAGGTATGGGGGGATGGATGGATGGAGGGAGAAGGGCATCGATGATGAGGAAGAAGAGGAGGATGAGGAGGAGAAGGAGGAGGAGGAGGAGGAGGAGATGGAGGATGAGGATGAGGAGGAGGAGGAGCAGGAGGAGAAGGAGGAGGAGGAGGAGGGGGAGGAGGAGGTTGAGGAGGAGGAGGAGGAGGAGGGTGAGGAGGAGGAGGAGGAGGAGGAGGACAATGACTCGGGAGGGCGGGTCCCAGCAGGCTCGCAGTGCTTCCCCACACATTTGGCGCTTCGCATTCGATGCGTGGACCCCCCGATCTCTCGGCCTCTTCCCCAGGGCCAGTTTTTCATCCCGAGTCATGCTTGACATGTTCCCAGGCCCGAAGCCGATCTCCAGATGCCAAAACTGGCGATCAGTTGACCGCCTCGATCTTGCCGAGGCGGTGGATACATGTCTGGGCCCCCAAAGGCGGATGTCACTGATCGGCCAACAAACAGACGACACCACCCCGTCTACGGCCTCTCACATTGCGCTACGGCTCGTCGGGCGCCGCAGCGTACACGCACAAACCGACGCCAGATCTCTTAGTATACGCTAAGCTCGGTGGGGCCGTAGATGGGGCGGTTCGGGGCTCAAGAGACGAGGGTCAATGCAAACGGGGGTCAGCCGGGGCACCGGATCCTGCAGGATCCTGCGAAGACCCCCTCTGGCTGACCCGGGTTAGCGAGCCGCTCGTGGCCGCGAGGCGGCCGCGCATACTGGCTGACCCGGGTTTGCGAAGACCTGCGTTGCAGTTGTTTTTTCTTGCATTGCAGGTTTTGGTTTCCTGCCGACCCGGGCCTGGAGTGACCGGGGTCAGAGGATCCCCGAGTGGTGTCCTTTGTTTTTTGGCCCAACGGGGTGTCACGGGAGTTCCCAAGAGAGGACCGCCGAGGCCGGCGGGGCCCGACGAGAGCGCCGGGCCGCAGACATGCGACGCGTTTGGGTTGTTTCCGGGCGTCCCTCGCCAGATTTCCGTCCGCGGCCCTCCAGGGCCTCGGGCCCAGAAGTGCTCGCCTTTGCATGCAACGGAGCACAAAAAAACGCGCTGCGGGGGCTCTCGGCAGTTGTCGGCCTCCGGGTAAAGGGCCCAGACCTGCTCGCGTCGCGAGAAAAGCAGATCGCGACGGGAGCTTCTGTCCAGGAGGGCTCCCGAGGACGGAGGCTCGGGGAGCGAGGAGGCAGGCTCGAGGACCGCGAGGCTCGAGGCTCGAGGACGCCGCGGATCGAGGATCGATGCTCGAGGATCGAGGTTCGAGGTGCGAGGACCGAGGATCGAGGGCAGAGCAGGGCGGCGGCGCCTCGTCCCACCAGGGGCCGCCGCCGACGCAGCGGCGGCGCCGGGGGCGCATGAGCCTCATCGACGCCGCGGCGAAGCGGATGACCACGCAGGCCCTGCGGGCGTCGCGCATGCCGGTCGGCGGCTGCCGCTGCTGCCGCCCCATCTCCTCCTCCTCCTCCTCCGCCTCCTCCGCCTCCTCCTCCTCCGCCTCCGCCTCCGCCTCCTCCTCCTCCTCCTCCTCCTCCTCCTCCTCCTCCTCCTCCTCCGCCTCCGCCTCCTCCTCCCGACTGACCGCATCTGACGTGTCTCGTGCCCTTCCGCATGCAGGCCCTGATGGCTCAGGCTGAGCCCGCACCCTGCCTGCCTAGCCCTGCCTTGGGCGGGGGTGGCGCGGGGGGCCCTGCGCCAGCGACGTGCACGTGCACGCTTTTGCTATACACGATCAGCCTCAGGACGCATGACACCGCCTCGAGGTCGAGTTGTTGTTGTTGTTGTCGTCGTTGTTGCTGTTGTTGTTGTTGTTGTTGTTGTTGTTGTCGTTGTTGTCGTCGTTGTTGCTGTTGTTGTTGCTGTTGATGTTGTTGTTGTTGTGGTTGTGGTTGTAGTTGTTGTTGTTGTTGTTGGTGGTGGTGGTGTTGTTGTTGTTGTTGTTGTTGCTGCTGCTGTTGTTGTTGTTATTGTTGGTGTTGCTGTTGTTGTTGTGAGTGTTGGTGTTGGTGAAACGGTGTTGGTGTTGGTGTTGGTGTTGTTGCTGTTGTCGTTGTTGTTGTTGTTGTTGTTGTTGTTGTTGTTGTTGTTGTTGTTGTTGTTGTTGTTGTTGTTGTTGTTATTTCTCGTCCTCTTCCTCCTCCTTCTCGTCATCGTCGTCCTCCTCCTCATCCTCCTACTCCCTCCTCTCCTCCACCCCATCTCCTCCTTCTCGTCCTTCTCCTTTTCCTCCTCCTCCTCCTCCTCCTCGTTCTCCTCATCTTCCTCTTCCTCAAAGGTCGAAGATGCGGACAGATTTGCGCGGATGCGCCGATGCCGTCGCATCCTTCTATTCTTCCTCCTCCTCCTCCTCCTCCTTCCTCCGCCCTACCTCTTCACCCGACTAGACGATTCTCAATCATGGGAGGCGATGCTGTCGCAGTCGATGCTGCTTGGCGCTCAGAAGGTTAGGCCATGAGACCACACGCAACGCCCAGACTCGTTATTATGTGATTGTTTCCTTACGATGGTTCTTATTCTTCGTCCTCCGCCTCGTCCTCTTCTCCCTCGGCCCGGCCGCCCGTGCGGGCTGGACCTCCCGGCCCCCCCCCCTCCCTTTGTCCTCTTCTCGACGCGCCCGCGCGGGCGCCCCCATCTCCTCCTCCTCCGACTTACTCTGAAGGATGCAGGGGTTCAGAGCTGTATCTGGTTCATGTCTATAATTCTTCGAGAGTTCTTTGATTTTCTGGGGGGCCAAGATCCCTTCAATTCTACTTCTTTCATCATGGGCCTCTTGCTGGCCACCAGGGGGCCGGGAACGGTTAGAAACGAGCACGATTAGAAATGAGCACGATTAGACATGAACGACGTGTATTCTGAAGGATGCAGGGGTTCAGAGCTGGCGGTGGGCGAAAAGGCTTGCCGAAGGCCGCCGTCGCCTCCTCTGCCGACGGCATGCGCGGGCTCGAGCCTTCGCGCGCAGTGTTGAGCCCACGCGGCCTCGCCACGGCGGCGAGCTCCTCGAGGTAGACCTTCCAAGGGAGATCCGGTCTCCTCCTCGTCCGAGTGAGCGGTGGGCTTTCGGTGGGCCGGCGCCGTAAGTTAGTTCGGTTTCGAAGGGACCCTCCCAGAGTACGGTCTGGCCGGTTCTGGGACTCGGAGTCGGGTCGTCAGCCTGGACAGGGGCCCCATCAACTCAGCTCACCCAGTCCCCGGAAAGAGCTCCAGGGTTACCGTGCACTTCGAGCTTCTCGTCTCAAGCTCCCGTAGCTCTCAGAGAAGCCGGCAGCGCAGGGTAGCCCCAGAGCTTTTTCGGGCGCCGGTCAAGCTGGCTTCAACCGGCAGCGTGTCCCAGAAGCGTTGTCCTATTCGTTTCCGCTACGTTTGCCGCAAGCCTCTTCCGCAGTTCCCTCGAAGCTCTTCCCCGGCTCCTGCGAAGCTGCTTCCTCGGGCTTGCAAGCTCCCCAGGCATCGTTTCGAGCGTGCTTGCAAGCGTCTCCCCAAGGCTTTTCATGCGGCTGGGGCTTCTCCGCTATCCCAATTTGGGACGCCACGAGTCCTTCCCAGAGTCCTTGCAAGCGTCTGCGACGGGCTTTTCGCGCGTCTTGGACTGCTGCGTGGTCCGTTTTTGTTCCCTGATAGCTCTCTGAGCGCTAAGCTGGCAGCGCAGGTTCGCCCCAGAGCCTTTCTCTGGCGCTGGGCAGGGACCTCCGCAACGCCTCCTGCGAACTCGCAGCGTGTCCCGGAATCGTTTTCGTACCCGTTCCCAGTACGTTTGTTGCAAAGCCTTCATGCAGATCCTTGGAGACGCTTCGGGAGCTCCTTCGAAGCTTCTTCCTCGAGCTTGCAATCTCACGAGACATCTTTCAAGCGTCCGCGAAGGCGTTTCCCAGAGGCTTCCTCGCGTCTTGGGCTACCCCGCTGTCCAGGTTTTGGACAGCACGAGTGGACGCGACAAGTAAATCAGTCTAAAGTCTTGACGCTCCGCGTATCCCCACCAGCTGCAACCCCCCCTCCAACCGACACATGTGTTCATTGCGGCTGTTGGCTGCACCCTCCCCTCCACTGCGCGGTCAGATTCGGCCCTGGCAGCGCTCCATGAGATGGTCGCGGCAGCTGCGAATCTTGGCGACATTCGTGACCGTTGCCTGCGAGGTTGCAGTATACCGGCCCTTGGGCCAGCGTGTCTTCCCTCATCGTTGCAGCCCCGGCCAGTCACTGGTTTCGGATACGATGTACGACACGCCGGCCCCCCCCGGGGAGCGGTGCGGTCCGTGGAGCGAGTGCTCTGTAGGTACCTGCCGTTCCCCTGCCCACCCTGTGGTCAGATTCAGCCCTGACTGCGCTCCAGCGCCTATGAGCTGGTCGCGGCTGCAGCGTACCTCGGCGACCTTCGGCCGATGCCCGCTAGGCGGCAGTGTACTGGCTCTTGGGCCTGCGTGTCCTCTTTCATCGTTGCTTCCTGGCCTGTCACTGGTTTCGGAAACGATGACTGACACACTGGCCCCCCCCGGGCAGCGGCGTGGATCGTGGAGTGAGTGCTCTGTAGGTCCTTGCCGTTCCTCTGCCCCTGTCTTAGCCGACCCCGCGTACGGCGGTGGTACGGACTTCGCGCTGAGTGGTTCAGCCTTCAGCGTTGTCGCTTCGGTTCTCCCTGTCCGCTTTCGGCTAGGAGAGCTGCTCGGAGCTTGGCGCCGACAGGGCGACTTCTCCGTTGCACTCGCACTGCGGTCTGCTTCACTTCGGTGTGGCTGGCGCCTATGTGCGTTCGCCTTATTGCGGAGCATTTTGCTCCGTGCATGTGCACACCACGCATTCGTGCTAATTCGCTTCGTTCGCGCCCCGGACTTTGCTCTCGCCGCCTTACCGTCGTCTCGCGGCCGCGACCGAAAAAGTATCCCCACCAGCTTCGTCTCTGACGTTGCCGTCTGACTGACTCACACCGAGTGATCGTCCTCTGCGTGATTTTGGTCGCGCCGCCGCGCTATTTTGGCTGCGTCTGCTCGCTGGTAGCCACCGGGATTTTCGGACGCCACCGGGAATGGGTCTACCGGTTCTTTTCGCCCTTTTGAGCTGCCGCCCGTTTGCTGCGCCTGTCTTGCTTTTCCGCTTTTCCGCTTTCCCGCTGCCTAGTCGTGGCCCGGCTAGAGTTTGGACGCCTTTTGACCCGCTTCACGAAGCCGTTGACCAACAAAATTCCCCACCAGCCCATCCAGACACAGATCGCCAGGCGAGTGACCATGATGAGGGATGTGTAGAAGCATGCGCTGCAACAGCCGCCTTGGAAGTGTTTTTGCCGGAAGTATATTGGAGTCGTCTTGGGTCTCTCTTGGGGTCCTCGCGGAGCCACTGGGGGCGCTCTTGGGTGGGGTCCTCGTGGTTTTTTTTTCCAGCGGGTCTAGGAGCCTTTTGGAACTCTTTGGGGGTATAGGGGACCTTTTGGGGCCGTCTTGGGCCCCGTGGCTCGAAAAAACAGGGGTCACAATTTCAGCCCCGCCCCCGCCCTCCCCCCCCCGTGGAGGCTCAAAGATGATGCCTTGAGGCCCTCTTGGGGCGCTCTTTGGGCGCTCTTGGGCGCTCTTGGGCCCCTCTTGGGGCTCTCTTGCGCCGTCTTGGGGCCATCTTGGGGCCTCGAGAGCCCATCGGAAGCGAAAAGGCGAGAACGCGAACAACATAGATTTTCCCTAGGTGTTTGAAGGAGTTTGGCCTCTCGGGGGGATCTTTGGAGGGTTCGGAGGGCACTTGAAACTGTCTTGGGGCCGTTTGGAGGCCTCTTGGATGTGTGTCGGTCGGTGTCTTGAGCCATCTTGGGGTATCTTCAGCCATCTTGGAGGCCATCTTGGGCTCTCTGAGGCCCTCTTGGAGCCATCTTGGGCAACCGTGGGCGATCCAACTACCCGTGCCCCCGCTGGCAGCACAGGGTAGCTCCGGAATTCTTCCCCGCGCCCAGGTCGGAGGCGACGGCAGGGGCGAATAGCCCAGGGGGAGCAATACATGTATCCAGGGGCGCCGATGGTACATGTCTTGGGTGGGGCTCCCGGGCGAATTCGTGTAACGCCCGCCCCTCGGCTATTCGCCCCTATCGTCGCCCCCGATCTAGGATCCTCGCAGCGACCTGCTGGAGATAGCAGGGTGTCCCGCTGGCGTTTTCTTACTCGTTCCCAACACGTGTGCCGCAAGCCTTTCCGCAGCCAAGCGCTTCGGGAGCTCCAGGGAAGCTCCTTTTTCGAGCTTTCAAGTTCCCCAGACATTTCCAGATAGCTTTCTGCGGGCCAAGGGGGCTTCATATCAGAAACTGGCAGCGCAGGGTAGCCCCGGAGCTCTTTCCGGCGCCGGGCAGGGATCCCCGCGGCAACATAGCTGGAAGAAGTGGCATAAGCATGAACTCTCGGAGGCCCTCGAGGATTCCTCTCGTCGGCGCTGGGGGCCCCTCTTGCGGCACCTCAGGCGCCGCGGACTGCCTCCTCTGCCCCTTCGTCTTTCGTTTTTCGTCCTCCTGCAGGCTGGAGGGGAGCCGAAAGGGTCAGAGGCTCGGATTCTGATTCCATTCCCGCCCTGGCGCGCACCTCTTCGCCCGCCCTCGGCCCTCCTGGGAGGGGCGCGCGTCACAACGGCTGGGCATGGCTCGGCAAGCTGGAGATGACAACAGCCAGCACTTTGACAGAAGGTGCACTTGGGCTTCGGAAATCGAAGAAGACAAAACGCCATAAACATAAACTTTTTGTCGCTCCGCGCGGATTTCTTGGATCCGCGCTGGGTCCCCCCGGCGGCGACTCCAGCGCCGCCCCTGACGCGCTCCGCGCGCCAGGGAGGGGGGTCCAGCGCATATCCAAGAAATCCGCGCGGAACGCGAAAAGTTTATGTTTTTTTGTGTTTTTTTTTTTGGGGGGGGAAGTCAAGGGAGGAAAAACCACCCGGACCCGACAATCGGCGTTTGCTAAGCGGCCCTGGGGGTTTACTACAACGCCCTGCCCTGTTCGATTCCCTTTTTGAGCACGTTTACTAGACGGCTTCGCGTGTCGGAGTGGCTATTCTGGGGGTAGGTTTTTTTACCTCTACTGAAGGGGCTCGATGTTCCTGGGTTCAATCCATGGGTTGTCCTCCTGCGCTGTATGAGGAGGAGGATCCCCCTCGTTGTCGCAAGAGGAGAGGAGGAGGCGGAGGAGGAGGAGGAGGAGGAGGAGGAGGAGGGGGAGGAGTTGGAGGAGGAGGAGGAGGAGGCGGGGGAGGAGGAAGTTTTTTGACCTCTACTGAAGGGGCTCGATGTTCCTCGGTTCCTTCCATGGGTTGTCCTCCTGCGCTCCTCGTGCCTCTCGCAGCGCGCCCGGGGCCAGCGAGGGGCTTCGTGCCTGCCCCTCGGCCCCACCCTGGCGGGTATGTCGTGGAGGGGGGCCTGGCTGGGAGCCTGATGTCGATGATGATGATGTTGCTGATGATGATGACGATGCTGCTGATGATGATGGTGATTTTGCTGATGATGGTGACGATGATGCTGATGAAGATGATGGTGATGAAGATGATGGTGATGCTGCTGCTGATGATGGTGATGATGATGATCATCATCATCAACAGCAGCATCAACATCATCACCTCATTACCATCATCATCGTCATCATCAGCATCAGCATCATCATCATCATCATCATCATCATCATCATCATCATCATCATCATCATCACCATCAGCATCATCATCGTCACCACCATCACAATCATAATCGGCATCACGCTCTGCGACTGATGCCGCTCGCGTGCATGCAAGTGTCTAGTCGTGCGCTGGCCGAGACTCCGATGGATTGGGATCACATCGAGGATGCCTTGGACGGTGTGTTTGGGGAAACGCGTTGGGCCCAACACCTTGTTTGCCTCTCTCGCCTCTCCGAACAGCGCCGTCGTCCAGAAACTAATCGCGTGCACACATGCGTTCTCTCTCTCTCTCTCTTGTTCTCTCTCCCTTTCTCGCTCTCTCTTTCTGTTTCTCCCTCTCTCTATAGACATCGTCTGTATCACTATTGGTTGCGTTCGTTCTTTATTCATGTATCCATGTATTCAGTGTGTTCTCTCTCTCTCTCTGTCTTCTCCCAGATATATACTTGGGCAGCGGCTCCTCCGACGCCTGCCGACGATGAGCGGAAGAGGCCCATAGCAGATGTTGTGCCATTGTTTTGGGGGATAGTGGATGGAGTCATGGTCTCAGGCCTAGCAGGGCTCCGAGGAAGGCGATGGCTGCGTCACGTACCCAGGGGCCTTCGGCCCACTCCGTCGCCCTGCATGGGCTGTGGACAAGAGGCGTGTCAGAGGCATCGTGGGGTGTTTCGGGAGGCCTTTTGGAGTCTACTGGTTGTGTCGTCGGGGTTTCTTCGGGGCCTTTTGGGGGGCCGATGGCTCCAAGTGTTGTTTCGAGTTTCTCCTTGTAGTCCCCTCTTGGGACCGTCTCGTGGGCCTCTCGGGCCCCTCCTTTAGGAGGCGTCGGGGCCGTCTTGGGGCGAGCTTGGGTGGGTTCTTGGGCCGTCTTGGAGGCTTTTGATCGTGATGAACCAATCGTGCTGGAGTAATCGGAAGCCCATTGTTGTTTTCACGTACTTGGCAGTCTGGGCCAGCCCACGCACGCTTGAAGGAGGAGGAGGAGAACGAGGCGGAGCAGGAGGACCAAAACGAGGAGGAGGATGATGATGAGGAGGAGGAGGAGGCGGAGGAGGAGGACCCGCCGCAGTCAGTGGGTGGGGGGTGACAAGGACGTCCTCCTGGTGTCGCAGGAGGGGGGGGGGGGGGAGGAGGCGGAGGAGGAGGGGGAGGGGGAGGACGACGGCGACGAGGTGGAGCAGAAGGATGAGGAGAAGAAGGAGGAGGACGACCCCCTCATTTTCGCAGGAGGGGGGGGCGGAGGAGGAGGGGGAAGAATCGGATAAGGAGGAGGCGCAGGAGAATAATGACGATGATGATGCTGCTGATGATGCTGATGCTGATGATGCTGGTGATCTTGATGATGATGCTGATGATGATAATGCTGCTGGTGATGTTGATGGTGATGATGCTGATGGTGATGATGCTGATGATGATGATGATGATGATGATGATGATGGAGATGATGATGCTGATGCTTATGATGATGATGCTGATGATGATGAGGATGATGATGATGACGACAACGACGGCGTCGACGATGACGATGTTGATGCTGAACATGATGCTGATGATGCTGCTGATGATGATGATGTTGATGGTGATGATGCGGATGATGATGATGCGGATGATGATGACGGCGATGCTGATGTTGATGATGCTTATGCTGATGTTGATGACGATGATTACGATGTTGATGGTGATGATGATGCTGATGATGAGGCTGATGATGATGATGATGCTGATGATGATGATGCTGATGATGATGATGCTGTTGCTGCTGCTGCTGTTGCTGATGTTGATGATGATGATGGTGATGATGATGATGCTGCTGCTGATGATGATGACGATGATGACGACGATGCTGCTGATGATGATGATGATGCTGGTGCTGATGCTGATGCTGATGATGCTGCTGATGATGATGATGATGATGATGATGATGCTGATGCTGATGATGCTGATGCTGATGCTGGTGCTGATGCTGATGCTGATGATGCTGCTGATGATGATGATGATGATGATGATGATGATGATGATGCTGATGCTGATGCTGATGCTGATGCTGATGCTGATGCTGATGAGGTGCTGCTGGTTGAGATGATGAGGAGGCGGTGGAGGAGGAGAAGGAGAGGAGGAGGAGGAGGCGGAGGAGGAGGAGGAGGAGGAACGCGGGATGATGAGGTTGCGAGGTGGGACGTTGAGGGAGGAGGAGGGGGGGAGGAGGGAGGAGGAGGGTCGGAGGAGGCGGAGGTAGGAGGAGGCGGGAGGAGGAGGAGGAGGGAGGAGGAGGAGGATGTGAGGAGGAGGGGAGGAGGAGGAGGAAGAGGGGAGGGAGGAGGAGGAGGAGGAGGAGGAGGAGGAGGAGAGGAGGAGGAGTGGCGTTATGATAGGAGGAATGAGGAGAGTGAGGAGGAGGAGGAGGAGGAGGGAGGAGGAGAAGCGGAGGTGGAGGAAGGAGGAGGAGGAGGACCCCCGGGCGTTGCGCAAGTGGAGGGGGGTGCGGAGGAGGTGGAGGAGGAGGAGGTATGAGGAGGATTGAGGAGAGGCGCAGGAGAAGAAGGAAGGCAGTAGGAGGGTAGGAGGTGGAGGAGGAGGAGGAGGAGGAGGAGGAGGAGGAGGAGGAGGAGGGGGAGGGGGGAGGAGGAGGGGGAGGCGGAGGAGGAGGAGGTGGCGGAAGTGAGGAGGGAGGAGGGGAAGGAGGTGGAGGGGAGGAGGAGGTGGAGGCGGAGGGGAGGAGGAGGAGGAGGAGAGGAGGAGGAGGGGAGGTAGAGGAGGAGGAGGAGGAAGAAGGAGGAGAAGCAGGAGGAGGAGAGGAGGAGGAGGGGAGGAGGAGGAGGAGCGAGAATGACGTCTGCGGAGGAGGAGGGATGATGAGTGGGAGGAGGAGGAGTTGGAGGAGGAGGAGGCAGGAGGGGGAGACGGGGGAGAAGGAGGAGGAGTGTAGGATGAGGAGGGAGGAGCAGGAGGAGGTGGAGGAGGGGGAGGAGGAGGGAGGTGGAGGAGGGGAGGAGGAGGAGGAGGACGACGAGGTGGAGCAGAAGGATGAGCAGGGGGAGGAGGAGAAGGAGGAGGAGGAGGAGGAGGAGAAGGAAGAACATAATAATACTAATAATAAGAATCACCATACGAATGATAATAACAAATAATAATACTACTAATGATAATAATTGTAGTAGTAATAATAATAATAATGATGATGGAATAATAATAGGACTGATAATAATAACAATAATGACGATGATAATAATTTTAATATTAGTAATGCTACTAATAATACTGACAATAATAATACTATTCATAATACGAATACTAACACGACTAATAACAATCATATTAATACCAATAATAATATTGACAATACTAATAAGCAGAAAGATAATAATACTACGAATAAGAAGAATAATACTAAGCATAAGAGTAATACTGATAATACTACGAATAATAAGAATAAGACTACACATACTAATACTAATAAGAAGAAGAGGAATAATAATAAGAAGAATAATAATAAGAGGAGGAGGAGGAGGAGGAGGAGGAGGAGGAGGAGGAGGAGGAGGGAGAGAGGGGAGGAGGGAGGTGGAGGTCCCCTCGTTATCGGCAACAAAGGAGGGGGGGCGGAGGTGGAGAGGAGGAGGGGAAGGAGGAGGAGGAGGGGGAGGAGTCGGAGTCGGTGGAGGAGGAGGTAGGGTGGAGGAGGAAAAACCAGGAGGAGGGGGAGGAGTTGGAGGAGAGGAGGAGGAGGTAGGAGGAGAGAGGAGCTGAGGCGGAGGAGGAGGGGGAGGGGAGGAGGGGAGGAGGAGGAGGAGGAGGAGGGGAAGAGGAGGAAGAGGAGGAGGAGGAGGAGGAGGAGGAGGAGGAGGAGGGAGGCGGAGGATGCGGAGGAAGGAGGAGCACCCCTCTCATTGTCGCCAGGGGAGGAGGAGGAGATAGAGGAGGCGGGGGTGGTGTGAGGAGGAGGAGGTGGAGGAGGAGGAGGAGGTGGAGGGGATGAAAGGGAGGGAGAGGGAGGAGGAGGAGGAGGAGGAGGAGGAGGAGGAGGAGGGGAGGTGTGAGGAGGAGGGAGGAGGAGGGAGAGGAGAGAGAGATAAGGAGGAGGATGGAGGAGGAGGAGGAGGAGGCGCCAGGAGGAGGCGCAGGAGGCGAACGAAGGAGGAGGAGGAGGAGTTGGAGGTTGAGGAGGAGGAGCGAGGATGTCGTTGATGATGAGGGGGAGGAGCAGGAGGAGGAGGAGGACGGAGACGACGACGTCGACGAGGACGACAGCGCCCTCTCCGCCGCGCACCGCCCGCGCGGGATTGCGGCCGTGCCGCCGCCAGGGCGACGTGGCGCCCGCGGCCGGGCGCGGCGCCGGCGCTGGCGCTCGGCGCCCTCATGAGGAAGGATGATCGAGGATAAACGTTGAGGATGGAGGTGGAGGAGGCGGAGGAGGAGGAGGAAGAGGAGGAGGAGGAGGAAGGAGGCGGAGGAGGGAAGAGGGGGGAGAAGGAGGAGGAGAAGGAGGAGGATAAGGAGGAGGAGGAGGAGGAGGAGAAGGAGGGGGAGGAGGAGGACTTATCCCCGCCTGCCTTCCCCTCCATTTCGTCCCTCCCACTTTCCCCCCCCTCTTCCCCCCTCTCTTCCTCCGCTCTCTTCCCCCTCTTCCCTTCGCCTCTTCCCTCCGCCTCTTCGCCCCCTCCCCTGCCCTGCTTCCCCATCCTCTCCTTTCCCCCCTCATCCTCTCCCCCCTCCCCCGCTTCTCCTCGCCAGCCCGTGGCTGCAAGAGGCCCATGGCAGCGAGAGGGCCCAGAGGAGTCAGTCTCGTCTCTCTCGCCTCTCGTCTCCCTCCCCTCCCCCCCGTCCCCCCTCTCGTTTCCCTCCCCTCACCCCTTCCCCTTCCCCCCTCTCCCCCACTCCTTCCCCCCTTCCCTTCCCCCCTCTCGTCTCCCTCCCCTCCCCCGCTCCTCTTTGACGTTGGCCATGCATGAGCATCGAGGCTCTTGCGTTCTCCCGTCGGCAAGAAAGAAGGTTTCCGATGCAGCGAGGCACGACCACGACTCGAGGCTGCTGCCCTCCCCCGCTCCTCCTCTTTCCCCTCGGGAGCTGCTGCATCGCGGAGGCCCCTTCCCGTCATGGGAGGCCACATGCCTTCTCCTCCTCCTCCTCCTCCTCCGCCTCCTCCTCCTCCTCCTCCTCGTCCTCCTCCTCCTCCTCCTCCTCCTCCTCCTCCTCCTCCTCCTCCTCCTCCTCCCCCCTTAGAAATCTGGGGTGGTGGGGCAGGGTGCGCAGGTGGCCTCCAACCTATACCGGTTGGGAAGCGGGCGCTTCTCGCGTGGACGTCCTGGAGGAGGAGGAGGGGGAGGAGGAGGAGGAGGAGGTGGAGGAGTTGGAGGAGGAGGAGGAGGAGGAGGAGGAGGAGGAGGAGAAGAAGGGGCAGGCCTTCTCGGAAGGCGGCGGGGCCTCTCAGAGGCCTCTCGGTACCTCTGGGGAGCCGCCTCAGACACAACCTAGGAGAAGGCCGGGAGCCTGCATAGCCTTGTCAGAAGGCTCGGGTGTTGCTGGGAGTACCCCTGGCCCAAGGTACCCCCGGGTTTCTCAGGGTGGCCCAGGCGTCCTCCAGGGAACGCCTCACGAGGCCCAGAGGGCCCCACGGGCCCCAAGACGGAGCGAAAAGCTGGGGGCACCTTGGGCCAGGGGCACTCCTAGCAACACCCGAAAGGCCCGCCCCGTCTCACGTTCCCCCAGGCTCGCCTCCGAGTTGAGGGGCTCAGCGACGTTTGCTGTCCCGCGACTCGCGCTGGAGCTGCCACGATCTGCTCGAGGCGAACCTGGGTATCTTCGGACTTGCATCGTTTTGCCTGTGGTGATGGGCTTGTTTTTCACCACCACCATAAGTTGGAGGGGGGAAGGAGGTGCCAGGACGAGGAGGAGGATGACAAAGAGGAGGAGGATGATGAGGAGGAGGAGGAGGAAGAGGAGGAGGAGGAGGAGGAGGAGGAGGAGGAGGAGGAGCAGGAGGACCCCCTCCCCCTCCAACTTATGGCGGTGGTGCTGGTGGAAAACAGGCCCATCATGGAGTTACCCGGATGTGCATAGATCTACCTCGATTTGCCCTAGCTTGGTCCCACAAGTCGTTTGGAGAAGAGTCGTCAAGCCCTCTGGGGCCCCTCTTCGCCCACTAGCCCCCTTGGTGAACAAGTGAGAGAATCCCTGAGATCGTGGCGTCGCACTTTTGTTCGAAGTCGGGCGAGTCTGCCGTCTTTCGGGTCCCGGGGCCCTCACAGATCGACCTGGCTCGAAAGATGCGGCAGAAAGATGTCTAGGGCTCTGGTGTTGATTGTTCGCGGTGGTGTTGTTTGCTCTTGCAGCGTCGGAACTCACGGAGCAAGAGCTTCCCACCTCCCTTCCCCCCTCCCCTCCTCTCGAAGCTCCCTGGTGCCCACGAATTCTCGGCCCCTGTCACGTTCCGGCCCAGGGGGGGGGAGGGGGCAGAGCTGGGGGCAGGAAGGTCAGGACAGGAAGGAGGAGAAAGGAGGAGGAGGAGGAGGAGGAGGAGGAGGAGGAGGAGGAGGAGGAGAAGGAGGAGGAGAGATGGGATGAGATGAGATGAGATGATATGAGGTGCGGTGGAATGAGGTGAGATGAGATGACATGAGATGAGGTAAGCATTATGGCGAGTCGACCATCCAGGCGACAGTGGCACCAGGCGGGGAGGGAGGGGAGCTGCTCCGGCAGACGGGCCCCTTCTCTGCTACGAGGAGGAGGAGAAGAAGGAGGAGGAGGAGGAGGAGGACGGGACGAGGACGAGGACGAGGACGAGGTGGAGTAAGAAGGAGGAGGAGAAGAAGGAGGAGGAGGAGGGGGGTGGACGAGGACGAGGACGAGGGTACGAGAAGAGGAGGGAGAGGAGGAGGAGACGAGGAGGAGGTGGAGGACGTAGGACGGGAGGACGATACGGGAGGAGGAGAAAGGTGGAGGAGGAAAGGAAGCGAGGGACGAGAGGAGGAAGAGGTGGAGGAGGAGGAGGAGGAGGAGGATGAGGAGGAGGAGGAGGCGGAGGAGGACGGGGACGAGGAGGAGGAGGAGGACGAGGACGAGGACGAGGAGGACGAGGAGGACACAGTGCCCCGCCGAGCCCAGGCGCGGCCGGCGGCGCCCGCCAGCGCGGGCAGCGGCAGCGACGACGCGGCACCCGTGGCCGCGCCGGAGGCGGGCCCGCGACCTCCTCTGGCGTCGGGCACGGAGTGGGCACCCGACCCAGGCAAGCCGACCGGACGAGGAGGAGGAGGAGAAGAAGGAGGAGAAGGAGGAGGAGGAGGAGGAGGAGGAAGAGCAAGAGGGAGGGCAAGCAGGCGAGGAAGAGGGAGGAGGCGGGAGAGGAGAGGAGGAGGAGGAAGTGGAGGAGGAGGAGGGGGAGGAGGAGAAGGCACGAGAAGGAGGGTGAGGAGGAGACGAGGTGGAGGAGGAGGAGAGGACTAGGAGGAGGATGAAGGGAAGGAGGAGGAGGAGGAGGAGGAGGAGAGGAGGAGGAGAGGGTAAAGAGGGTAGAAGGAGGAGGAGGAGGAGGAGGAGGAGGAGGAGGAGGAGGAGGAGCAGGAGGACGAGGAGGAGGGGAGGAGGAGTAGTAGTAGGAGGAGGAGGAGGAGGAGGAGGGGGGGAGGAGGGGGAGGAGGAGCAGGAGGAGGAGGAGGAGGAGGAGGAGGAGGGCAAGAGGGAGGAGGGGGGGAATCTTTCTCAGACTCCCCGCGGCTCTCTCCTCGCTGCTAGGCCGCGCGCGCGCCGCCCGTCTGCTGCCGTCACGGGGTCAAGAGGGGGGCCGCTTGTCCAGGAGGTCCGTGCGGATGTCTCTGAGGTCCGCGCGGACTTCTTGGATCGCCGTTGGGCCCCCCTGGCGACGCATCGCCGATTCGGGTCCAATGTTTCCTTCGTCCCTGAGCCAAGTCCCCCAGACGCACTCGCGTCGTGACACAACAAGCACGGCGGGTGGCGGTTTCGGTCCCCGGGACCGTCAAGGGAGGAACAACAATTGCCCTGCCCGCGCCAGAAGCGCGCCCGCGCATCCCCTGCCGATGCATCGCCGCCTCGCCAGAAGCAGAGAGCAGCACACAGACCTCAGCGAAGCATCCTGATAGCAGCGTAGGTAAAGAGGCGGGTGGAGGAGTATGAGGTCGGCTATCTAATGGCCTTCGGTCCATCCCGCCACCATGCCTGGGTTGTGGGTATGAAGCCCAGTGGATGTTCGTTGGGATCTCGTGGGAGGCCTCTCGGGAGCCTTTGGAGGCAGTTTAGAGGCCTTTTGAAAGCCGTTTTGGAACCTCTTGGGCCTCTTGGGGCCTCTTGGGACCTCTTGCAAGCCCCTTGGGGGCCTCTTGGGGGCCTCTTGGGGGCCTCCTGGGGCCTCCTGGGGCCTAGGCGCCTCTTGGGGCCTCATGTGGGCCTCTTGGAGCGGAAAGCTAAATTATTCGGTTCGTTTTCCCTCTTTTGGGCCCCTCTTGGGTCCGTCTTAGGGTCCTCTTGGGCTGTCTTGGGCGCATCTTGGGCCGTCTTGGGATCTTTCTGGGCCGTCTTGGAGCCCTTTTGAGGTTCTTTTTGGCTGTTTTGGGGTGGTTTGGGGGGCCTCTTGGGCCGTTCTGGAAAGTCGGAAAGCCAAGCAGGTGCCAAAATCTGAAACATCAAAACATCGAACAATCGATGATGTTTACCTCTTGGGGTCCTCGGGGCGTCTTGGAGGCATCTTGGGCAATAGTGAGGCCATCTAGGACGTCTTGGAGCGATCTTTCGGCGACTCGGGGCCCGCTTGGACCGTCTTGGGGGCCTCTTGGGGCTCTCTTGGCCCGTCTTGGGGCCCTCCCTATTGGGCACGAGCCAGTCCTGCGACAAGCCGTGGGGGAGCCCAAGGGAACCGCGGAAACCTTGCCGAACTTTCGGAAATTGGGCCCGGGCCCCATAAAAGACTCCACAGGACTGAGGGTTGAGGCTCCAGGGGTAAAGCAGAGGACCTGAGGGCACGCCCTTTCCGTGCCCGGAGGCACGGTGGCGGAGAGGGGACAGGAGCGAGAGAGCGGCCATAGTCACCTTATAATTGTTTTTTACAAAAAGGGTCGTTGCCGTCTGGACCAAGCCGTCGCCGGCATTGAGGCGAAAACGCGTTTCCTGGGCTATGCGTGAGAAGTCTCAGCCGAAATGGCTGCCAGACTGGGCATCCTCGGGCTTCCCCCCCCCTTGGAAGACTTCTTACGATCAGAGCCCTTCAGCGAAACGCTGCTCGGGAACATCATTTCTCAGAGGTCCGCGCGGACGTCTCCGGGCTGGTGTTGCCGCGGGCGTGCTCCGCTTGCCAGGGATGCGGGCCCAGCGCCGACCCGAGAACTGCCTGCCCACCTCCGACAGGTCATGCTTCAGGAGGAAACGAAACACACAGACACAATTAATCGTCGACTCCCAGGAAAATAGGGGAAAATATGGGAAGTGGGGGGGGCAGACAAAAAACCCGAAAATATTGGGAATGTGGGGAATCCTGCTATTTGTGTGTATTTATTTGTGTGTCCCAGGGCCCCTTCAATGTTTCTGTGGTGTGCTGCCTCTTCTGCTCTCCCCTGCGACCCGGGCGCTGCGGTCTTCTGACAGCGGGCGTCCTCGCCCTGTTGCGGGCCCAGGGCCATCACGAGTCGATCTTAGAGCCCCGAGTCATCAGGGGTAGCTCGGGTCAGAGCTAGCTCGGGTCGGAGCTAACTCGGGCTCGCTACCCCGGATCATGCGGGCGTCCGGAGCCCCAAATCATCAGGGGCAGCTCTCGCCAGAGCCAACTCGGGTTTGTTGTTCGGAGATCCCAGCCCGAGTTGCCCCGCGCCCGAGTTACCCCGGATAACTCGGGCGCCCAGCGATCCAGCTCGAGAACTGTAGCAGACAGGTGGGGTGCAGGGCTCCAGTCGCCAAGTCTCGCAATGTTGCATGTCAGTCCTGCGCCGCCAGGCCACCGAGGGAAGAGGTCCCCCGGAAGGAACAGGAGGCCCCGTGGAACACCAGTGGAGACGGGGAGGCAGAGCAGGAGGAGGATGGGGGAGGGAGATGGGGAGGAGGAGGAGGAGGAGGAGGAGAGAGGAGGAGGAGGAGGAGTGAGGAGGCGGAGGAGGGGAGGAGGAGGAGGAGGAGGAGAGCAGGAGGAGGAGGAGAGGAGGAGGAGAAGAAGGAGGAGGTGGAGGAGGAGGAGGAGGAGGAGGATGACGAGGAGGAGGAGGAAGCAGAGGAGGAGGCGGCAGGAGAGGAGGGAGGAGGAGGAGGAGAGGGAGGCGGCAGGCCTGAGGAGGAGGAGGAGGAGGAGGAGGAGGAGGAGGAGGAGGAGGAGGAGGAGGGGTAGGAGGAGGAGGAGGAGGGAGGAGGAGGAGGAGGGAGAAGGAGGCAGAGAAGGGAGGAGGAGGAGGAGGTGGAGGAGGCAGGGAGGAGGCGAGCAGGGCATAGGAGGAGGAGGAGGAGGAGGAGGAGAGGAGGAGGAGGAGGAGGAGGAGGGCAGGAGGAGGAGGAGGCGAGGAGAGGAGGAGGAGGAGGAGGCAGTAGGGGGAGAAGAGGAGGAGCGAGTAAAGGAGGAGCGAGCGCATAGGAGCAGGAAGAGGAGGGATGAGAGTAGGGGGAGGAGGATAAGAGGGAGGAGGAGGAGGAGGAGGAGTGGGAGAACCAGGAGGATGGAGGATGAAGAGGAGGAGGAGGCTGAGGAGGAGGAGGAGGAGGAGGAGGGGGGAGGGGAGGAGGGGAGGAGGAGGAGGATGGAGAAGGAGGTCAGGAGAAGGAGGAGGAGGAGGAGGAAGGTTGGAGGAGGAGGCAGAGGAGGAGGAAGGAGCAGGCCTATGAGGAGGAGGAGGAGGAGGAGGAGGGCGGAGGAGGAAGAGAAGGGGAAGAGGAGGAGGAGACAAAGACGGAGAAGGAGGAGGAGGAGGAGGAGGAGGAGGAGGAGCAGGAGGAGGAGGAGGAGGAGGTGGAGGAGGAAAAGGTCATGTCTTCATTGTTGCGCAGCGCGGGGTCTCAGGGTACCGTTGCCACTTCTCTCTCGTGCACGTCGCATGGGGCGCGTCTCGAGCACCACCGTGCGCCAAAAAATGCCGGGAGGAGCCCGCGCGCCTGGCGGGGCGGTCCCACGGGCTTGCTTGCTTGCTTGCGTGCGCGCGCGGGGGCCTCCAGGGCGCTGGCCCTCGCTGACCCCGGTCCTGGCTGCATCTTTCCTGGGCGTTCCGAGGAATATCAAGCAGTAGCGAAGCGTCCTGGCTCGCCTATAGGCTATAGGCCTACCAAACAGTGCTCTAATGACCATCTGTGGCTTCCACGAAATGTTCTTAGAACATTCCTGGCTTGGACTGCCTTATTTTGGCACATCGGGCTTATGTTCTAAGAGCATTGCTTTGTTCTTAGCACATTGTTGGGTTCTAAGAACATGTCGTGGTAGGCCTATAGGAATGCCGGGACGGTCGGTCCCTGCTCAAGAAGAGGAATACACGGTAGAGCGCGGTCTCACAAACTAGCCGACCTCCTTTTCTTCGGTTCGCCTCTTGACCTTTGCTGCTGTCAGGGCACAGTGCCAGGGCAATATTGTGTCATGGGGGTGAAGGGGGAGGAGGGGGAGGAATAGGGAAAGTGCCTCCAGCGCCGCCCCTGGCGCGCTCCGCGCGCCAGGTAGGGGGGTTCAGCGCCGATGCAGGAAATCCTCGCGAAGCTCCGAAAGTTTCTGTTTATGCCCTTCTGGGTCTTCTTCTAGATGATGGGGGAGGGGGGGCGGAGGGGGAGGGGGGGAAGGATCACGGAGGAGGGGGAAAGAGGGGGAGGAGAGGAGAGGGGGGGAGGAGCAGAGGGCCGGAGGGGGAGGAGGGGGGAGGAGGGCAGGCAGGGGGGAGGAGGGGGGAGAAGGGGGAGGAGGTGGATGGGGATGGGTGAGGGGGGCCTGAGGGGGGCAGGAAGGAGGAGGAGCAGCGGAGGAGGGGGAAGGGCGCCTGGCCTGTGCCCCCACCCTCGCCTCCCCTCCCGAGCCTGGGTGCTGGCGGCCTCGGTGGTCCACGGCCGCCCGGGGCCGTCTCCCAGGGCGGCCTGTGCCCTGTGTTCTCCGCCGCCTCCTCTTCCTCCGGCTCCGCACCGCCTGGTGCCAGACAGGGAACGCCCCTTGCTAACGGAGCGTCCTCCGGAGCAGGTCCTCTAATGAGGCAGGCGAACATGATACCACGGAGGATCCTTGCTTGCTCGGAGTCGTCCCAGAACGTCTTTGTCTGTTGTCATTGTCCTTGTCCTCGTCCTTGTCCTCCTTGTCCCTCCTCTCTCCGCCTCGTCCTCGTCCCTGCTCCCCGTTGCACCTCGCCTCCGCGCGTCTCCCTGATCCCTCCTCCTCCTCCGCCACGCTCATTATTCCTTCAAAAGATTTATGAGAATTATGCTTAGACAAAACAACAGGAAGACAACAACAACAACACCAACAACAACAACAACAACAACAACAACAACAGCAGCAGCAACAACAACAACAACAAAACACGTAGTATTCCTCCCACCCGCCTTTCATACGTGGGCCCTCCTCCCGCCGCACTCCTTCCCTTCTCCCATCCTCTGTTTTCTCCGTCCGTCCTTCCCATGGTTGCTCCTCCTCCTCTTCCTCCTCCTCCTCCCCCTCCTTTTCGCTCACCCCTCATCATTATCCTCCTTCGCCCCTCATCAACCTCATCATCGTCATCACCCTTACCATTAACCAGCACTATCACCATCGTCATCGTCATCAGCATCATCCGCATTATCATCATCAGCATCATCATCAGCATCATCATCATCATCGTCATCACCACCATCATCACCATCATCATCAGCATCAGCATCATCACCACTATCAGAGGACGCCGTTTGGGCTCGAGTTGATGACGCAGCGGCCTCCGCAGCACACGCCTTCGACCCGAAAGCATCGAGCAGAGGGCCTTGCACATGGCTTCGCGCGGGGATAGCGCGCTGCGGGCTGCGTTCCAGACGGAGCTGGGATCCCGCCATGGCGAAGCGGCAGCGGCGGATGAAGCACTTTGTGGCGCCCCCGTCGGCGGGCGGCGCTTACGAGCTCAGGCGCGTCGAGCTTGGCTTCGACTGCGCCTCTTCCGGCGTGGGGTCGCCACTGGCCTTCCGCTAGGACCTGAACTACGAGAAGATGACTGGCCACATCTACAACATGGAGTTCTCCACGTCGAACTACGGCAGAGCGCCGCCATAACCAACGAGGTGTCAGAGTCCACGCGCATGCAGGGTCCCACCTCCAATGAGAGCTTGCACGAGGGGGCGCAGTCCAACACGAACAAGCCGCCGTGGATGCGCAATCCCGAGGACGTCACCTACGAGGACTACGCCTCCCTCTACGAGTCCATGTCCAATGACTGGGAGGACCACCTTGCAGTGAAGCACTTCTGCATCGAGGGGCACATCGACTCCCATATGCTGCGATTTGTCCCTCGACGGGCCCCGTCCGACCTGCTCGAGACCAAGAAGAAACGCAACAACATCAAGGTCTACCTAGACGACTTCGGCGAACGCATACCCGCGTGGCTCCAATCCATCACGGGCGTGCTGGATCTCGCGGACCTGCCACTAGACATGTACAACGAGGCTCTGCCTCAGCAAAAGGTCCTGCAAGTGATCAAGACACACATGACCAGGAAGTGCCTGGACATGTACGCCGAGATGGCCGAGACGAACGACGATTACCAGAAGTGCTGGGGCAAATTGGCACTTATCTCAAGCTGGGTTCGCATGCGGGCTCGACCCACCGCACCAACGACGAGGATCTCATGTCCTATCACAAATCGACATCAGGGAACGGGACCAGGCGTCCAAAGGAGCACGAGATAAACGACACATGCGATGCCGACACGGCTCTCTGTTTTATGGTCAACTCCTTCGACGAGCTCGCCATCCATGACGCAACTGACCAGTTCCTTGTTATCGGGATGCGCCGCCACACTGGCACCAGCGACGAGATCATTTGCTTGACCGTCGAGCGCGCGTACGAGTCTCTCACCCCTTCTGGGAGCATGTCGGCGCACTGATGGCTGTCAATGCGTTGGCTGTCGATCACATCCGCGACATCGACGACGATCGCGGGCTCCATGGAACACACCCATGCATGGTCAGATCATCTCGTTCCGCACGGTTCTTTTTAAACAACACTTTCAGAAACGCCCGGGCCTGAGTTCGCATGGTGCTTATGTCGTTGCCAACCACGGCCTCGACCCCCGTTCGCTGCGGGGCCAACGCTGGCTCGCTCTCCGTGCCAGGACTCTGGCGTGGCCTCCCCGAGGAGGTAACTACAAGGCTTCGGCTCCCTGCGGCGAGCCTTTCTTTTCTTTTTGCGAGGTGGCCTGACGAATTCTATATTTGTTGTTGATTCTGGCGTGGGGGAAAATACATCATCATCATCCGCATCATCATCATCATCATCATCATCCTCCTCCTCCTTCCCATCATCATCATCAGCATCATCATCACCATCATCATCATCAGCAGCATCATCATCACCAGCATCAGCACCATCAACATCCTCATCATCCGTCTTCTATCCTTCTCCTCCTTCGCCGCTCTCATGCTGACCCTCCGCCTCCCCGTGCCCGAGGTGGTGGCGTCCAAGGAGAAGCGTGCCATCAGCTTCTGCCCGTTCTGCGGGGGCAAGGCGGGCGGGGCGAGGGGGGGAAATGGGGTAGGAATTCTTCCTCCTCCTCCTCCTCCTCCTCCTCCTCCCTCTTCCTCCCTCCTCCCTTTTTCTTCCTTCTCCTCCTCCCACCTCCTCCCTCCTCCCTCCTCCCTCCTCCCTCCTTCGTCCTCCTCCCTCCTCCTGCCTCCTCCCTCCTCCTGCCTCCTGCCTCCTCCTCCCTCCTCCTCCCTCCTGCCTCGTTCTTCCTCCTCCCCCTCCTCCTTCCTCCTCCTCCTTTTTCCCCTCTCACCTCCTCCTCCCTCCTCCTTCGCCCGCAGGCTGGAGAGCATTCCACTTCAGTGCTGCTCATCCTCCTTCTCCCTCCTCCTCCCACTCTCCTCACTCCTCCTTCCTCGTCCTCCTTCCTCCTCCTCCTCCTCCTCCTCCTCCTTTTGTTTTCCTCTCACCTCCTCCTTCCTCCTCCTTCGCCCGCAGGCTGGAGAGCATTGGACTTCGGTAGTGCTCATCCTTCAGGGGCAACTGTAGGGGGGGGATAGACATAGGGGGGGACGCATCGACCCCCGATCGCCCATTGATCGCCGATGGGGTCCCGATAGCCCCAGCCTGCCCATGAAGGTGCGGACTCTCGGAGGCCAATCGCCGACCTATCGGCGATGTATCGCCGATTCCAGGTCGATGCATCCCCCCTATGCCAGTCCCCCCTATCCTTGCCCATCAATCCTGCTCATCCCATGTCTCTTGACCCTCTGTTCGGTGACAGAGCCCAGGGAGAGGTTACGAGAGGAGATCCCCCTCCATACAGCCAAACCGCACGGCAAGGGTGGGCGGCCTTCCCAAGGGTGCCCTTTCATCCGTGCCTCCTCGGTCCATCCTTCGCCGCTCTCGTCGGCCAAGCCCCGCTCGACAAGCCTCGAAATGGGCGCCCAAGGCCCCTGCGTCCTCATGGCGCATCCTCGTGATACGGGCCGACTGAACGTCGAGCTAAATGGATTGTGGAGGAGGAGGATGAGGAGGAGGAGGAGGAGGAGGAGGAGGAGGAGGGAGGAGGATTGTGTGGAGGGAGGGAGGGATTGAGGGAGGAGGTGGAGGGGAAGGAGGGGGAGGAGGAGGGAATGGAGGTGGTGGAGGAGGGAGGGGAGGAGGTGGAGGGGAGGGAGGAGTAGGAGGAGGCGGAGGAGGAGGAGGAGGGTGGAGGAGGAGGTGGAGGGGGAGGAGGAGGAGGGTTGGAGGAGGAGGAGGAGGAGGGTTGGGCCTCAGACCTCCAGGACGAGCCCCGCGGCAGCCTCGGTTTGGGTTCAGGAGCAGCGCTGCGTCCGTGCAGGCTTCGCCCTCTCGGCCCCGTGGAGTCAATGATGGTCACGCAGGGGAGGCTCATGCCGAGGAGCACCTCCTCCTCCTCCTCCTTCTCCTCCTCCTCCTCCTTCTCTCCTTCCTCCTCCCCCTCCCTCCCCCCTACTCCTCTCCTCCTCTCCTCTCCGTCTCCCTCTCTCCTCCTCCTCCTTCCGCCTCCTCTCCGCTCCTCCTCTCTTCTCCTCTCCATTTTCCCTCTCTCATCCTCCTCACTTCTCCTCACTCTCCTTCCTCCCTACTCCTTCTCTCCTCACCTTCTCCTCCTCTTACTCACTCCTCCGTCTCTCCTTCCTCCTCCTTCTCCTCCTTCCTCCTCACCTTTCCGTCTTTGTCTCCTCCTCCTTCTTCCCCTCCTCTTCCTCCTCCTTTCCTCCTCCTCCTCTCCTCCTCCTCCGTCTCCTCCTCCTCCTCTTTCTCCTCCTCCGCCTCCTCCTCCTCCTCCTCTCCCTCGTCCTCCCGCCATGCCAAGGAACACCCTGCTCGCCTCCAGGGTGCCCTAGGGTTCCTTGGTTTCGATGGTTTTGCTGCGGACGGCGTGACGTTCCCACACCAAGAACCAGTGGACGTCTTGGGATCTCTGGGTTGGGTTTCTTGTGGAGGACATCTTGTGGACTGGCCTCCAGTGTACCACCGAATCCACGGGGCGTTCCAAAGAGGGCCCTGCCTTCGGGGATCGACGGAGTTGCCATCTCTTCCGCGGCGGAAGGTCGGCGGAAGTAAAACGAGGCCGCCTCCGCTGGCGGTGGCCAGCAGAAGGCGGCGGAAGGCTGGCGGAAGGCGGCGGACGTAAAAAATATGCGCCTCCAAGAGCTGAAAACGGTTTGGGGTCCAGGGTTTCCGAAATCGCCCGCATAGACAGGAAGCCGCCCTGCATCCGTGTAGCTGCTGGATCAGTGCGCACTGGTGGCAACAGTGCACGAGGCAGGCTGAGTCGAGAGCCCCATCTTGTCCATCCGTGCAGCTGCGGGAAGCTTTGGAGGCAGAGGCGCGAGGCGCTCAGGCGGAAGACACATTAAAAACAAACAGCCGCCCCTCCACCCGTGCAACTGCTGGAAATACAGTCGGGGCCCTGAAAAAAGAACCCTTTTCGTTGGGGAGAAGCTCCGTGTTCCTTAATTGTTTCGCAGCTGGCCTTGGATTTTCCTTAGGTTTTCGATACGAAATCGAAGTTCAACTTATGGAAAATAGGGGCCTCGTTCTTTATTTAGGGTTCCTTAGGTCAACGCCTCGACTGTATTTTAGGCGAGAGTTCCGGCGAGATCGACACGATGGAGTCGGCGGGCCCTCCTCCCGCAGACCTGTTGGCAGGTTGTTTGACGAGCGTACGCGGCGCCTGCGCGAGAGCCCCCGGGCGGCGCCCCCTCGAGAATCGCGGGGGTCGAGGACCGTGAGGCGAGGATCGAGGAGATCGAGGATCGCGAGGATCGAGGAGAGCGAGGGTCGAGGAGAGAGAGGATCGAAGAGAGCGAGGATCGCGAGGATCGAGGAGAGCGAGGATTCAGGAGAGCGAGGATCGAGGAAAGCGACGTATCCCCCAGCCGTGTAACCGCTGGGCTTGTTCGGAGCAGTTTGCGCGCGACGCCGGGTCGAGAATTCATCCCGGGAATTCGCTCTAAACCTGGAACCATTTGAGTCGAAACCTGGCTCGGCCTGCTTCGCGCAACCCGGAATTCCGATTGAAACCCGGAACGCTTTTCCAAACGCGGAAATTTGGTTGGGAGCGAAAACCGGAAATTCATGCAGGCACAGAAGCATGGAATTCTTTGGAGTGGAAGGTGGGATGAGAGAGAGAGAGAGAGACTGTAGGATTCCTCCTTGAGTTGGGGAGGGCGAGGCCGGAATGTCTGGGACGATGCAGAGGAACACAAAATAATGTTGTGAGGGTGACTCGGTGGACAGGGGCGATGATGAAAGTCGAGGAGGAGGCAGGTCATGAGGAGTCAGATAATCGTGCCTACTGCGCTTTCTCTTACTAGTCTTCCTCCTTGCTGTGTTTCTCATCTCTCTTCTAGAGCTTCTTACTGCCATCGCATCTATCTGGTGTGTTCGTATTTTCATTTTTGTCCGAGTGTTAAGTTGGTGGAGGAAGAACGGGATTGCGAGGTGGCGACGAGGAACTGGAGGAGTGGGAGGCAGAGACGGAAAAGGAGGGGGAGGAGGCGTTGTCGGCGTCGGAGAAGGAGGAGGAAGAGGAGGAGGCGGGGGAGGAAGAAGACGACGAGCTCGTGAAGCAGGATCACGGAAGAGAGGACGACGAGGATGGGGTCGAGTGGGAAGCAATACCACGGCGAATCTATAAATGGCCTCTATCGCGAAGGATAGGGGGTTTCAAGTTGGCATTTTCGTCGGCCCTCTGATTTGCGGGCGGGCGCGCCTGCCTTGAAACTGAAATCTCGAGTAGTTTGGTTTTCAGCTAGAGGCATGGCGATTTCAAACTTGGTCGGCTTGCGTCGGGGTTGTCGTCGATGGTCGTTTGCCCTCCTTTGGTGGTCTTGAGTCGTTGGTTGTTGTTGTTGTTGTCGTCTGCATTATTGTTGTTTTCATTGCTGCTTGTTGTTGATGTTGTAGTTGTTGCTGTTGTTGTTGATGTAGCCGTCGTCCTTGTCGTCGTCATCTCTGTCGTTGTCGGCGCCCTACTCGCGGACGGGTACATTCACTGTGGATTTGAAATCATGGACTGTTTTTGGTAATGGACCCGAAGCACGATGGTGCGAACAAATTGGGGCGGTTTGCGTCGTTGCCGTCGTCGTCTTCGATAGTCGTTTGTTTTCCGCGGGCCGCGACTCGTCGGTTGTCGACGTTGCGTTTGTTGTTGTGGTTGTCGGTTGTCGGTTGTTCGTGTTGTCTTAGTCGTCGTCGACGTCGCCGCCGCTGTCGTCGCGTCATCAGCTGTATTCGCGGACGGGTGCGTCTGCCCTAAAATTGAAAATCGGAGATGTTTTGGTTGTCAGCTCGAGGCACGGTGATGGCAACATTGGGTCGGATTGCGTCGGAGTTGTCGATGTTCGCTTGTCTTCTGTTGGTCGCCATTCGTCGGGTGTTCTTGTTGTCTGCGTTGTCGTCGTCGTTGTTGTTGTTGTTGTTGTTGTTGTTGTTGTTGTTGTTGTTGTAGCTTCCGTCCTTGTCGTCGTCGCTGTCGTTGTCAGCGCTCTACTCGCGGACGGGTGCGTTCACCGTTGATGTGAAATCACGGGTTGGCTTTGGTAGTGAACCCCAGGCACGAGGGTTGGAAGTAATCGGGGCGGCTTGCGTCGTTGTCGTCGTCGTCGGGGATGCTGTTTGTTATTCGGGGGTCGCGAGCCGTCGGTTGCCGTCGGTGCCCTCGTTATTGTCGTTGTCGGTTGTTCGCGTTGTCCTCGTCGTCGTCGACGTCGCCGTCGCCGTCGTCGCGCCGTCGGCTGTATTCGCGGACGGGCGCGTCTGCCCTAAAATTGAACTCTCAGCGTGGCTTCGGTTTTCAACCCGAGGCGTGGGGAGGGCAAAGTTAGGGCAGCTTTTGTTGTCGTTGGTGTGCATCGTCGTTCGGTGTTCGTCGGTCGCCGGTCGTCGGTTGTTGTTGTCGCCGTCGTTGTCGTTGTCGTTGTCGTCGTCGCCGTCCTCGTCGCCGTCGTCGTCGTCGTCGCTGACGCGGCCGTCGCTGCGGGCGTCAGCGCCCGCGCGGGGGGACGGGCTCGCCAGCTTTTAGAAGTGAAGTCTCGGAGTGGTTTTGTGTCGTGTCGGGTGGCGTGGCGAGGTTCAAAACAGGGGGGCTTGCGTCGTCGTCGTGCCTTGTCAAATGTCGTTCGTCCTTTTGTTGGCTCTGGTTGTCGGGCGTCGTTGTCGCCGTCGTTGTCGTTGTTCTTGCTGTTGCGCGACGTCCTCGTCGTCCTCGTCCTCGTCCTCGTCGCTGTCGTCGTCGTCGTCGCTTTCGGCGCCCGTGCTTGCTGACGGGCGCGTCTGTTTGAAAATTAAGATTGGGCCTGGTTTATGCAGTCAAGGCGAGCTATGGGAGATGTTCAAAGCAGGGCGCCTCGCACTGTCGTCGTCGCGGTAAAAACTACGTCGACTTGCAAAATCCAGGAGTGGTTTTGAAAGTGTTTTGGCGTGTGGTCGCCGCGTGGATGCGAGGAGGACGCGAAAGTGGGAGCGGCGTTGGGATAGAGGGGGGTGGGGGAACAGGAAGGTGGGCCGACGACGGAGGTGGAACTGGAGGAGGTTAGAAAGGCGGCTGAGGGGTTTTCAGGCAATGCTAAAGGGGGTTGGAATTAGGGCTGGTGGCGGTCGCCAATTATGCCCTTTGGCAATGGAGGTTCTTGGGTTCGGGATGGCCTTGGGGGGGCTATGTTTTGGAGGAATACATGAGCAAATGGCGTTCTCCTAAGGAAGTGGTGGGAGTCGCGACTGGTGGTCGCTCTTGGCAGTGCCAAAAGTCTTGGCGACGTTTGCTTATTCTTCGGCTTGCGCCGGTCATCTCGGGACCCATTCAGGATCTTAGTGTGTCTCCCTGTCTCGGCGTTGGGCCTCTGCTCATGCGCGATGCTTGCCGTTGTGCGACTCCATGCCGTAAGCGAAGGATGTTCTTGAAGGACGACGTGTGCGCGTAGAGATCGGACGGTGTGGTTCTTCAATCGACGGATCCCAGTGGCCCAGAGAATGTTCGTCAGGACGGGGTGTTGTTCCGATGTGCTTTTGGGTGATCCGCAGGTTTGCAGGAGGGTTCGTATTTGGGGGGGCTCAGGTCTCAGGACTCTGGGCCTTCTCATTTCTGATCGTTTCGGGCTTCGCCTGCGGGCGTTTCTGGGGCTTGCTCTCCGGAGGTTCTGGGGGCTCCGGGTTCTGGGCTTCGGCTGGGCCGGATCTGGCTTTTCGCCCCGTTCCGGGTTCCGGGCTTCGGCTCCGAAGAATTCCGGGGCCGCGCTCCGACCTTGGAGGCGCGAGGCAAGCAGCGCGACGGAAAGAGCCCGCCCTCCTCGCCCGCCCATGCGTGCAACTGCTGGATGTTTGGTCGCTTAGCTTCGCGGCATTGAGTCGTCTTCGAGTTCAAGAACGTTTTTTGTTTGTTTGTTTTTTGTTAACAAAAGAAAGAAGAACCATTTTTTGAGTTGAAAAACCCAGTGTTCAATTCAGAAACCATTTTTTTGAATTGAAGGAACCTGTTTTTGAGTGCGAGAACCGCTGTAGAATTCAGAACCCAGGTCTATGAATTCAAATAGAGGAAAGCTTTGAGCGGAGCGCCGAGCCCAGCCTACGGAAAAACGTTCAGTTGTGCAGGGGGGAGGAGTCGCTTCGGCGTAGGGGAAACGGAGGATGGAGACTGATCGCGCCCAGCACGGCAGCAAATTCCAGAGGAGGAAGATGTACCCATACCTTTGCTTTCCGCCGGCTTCACCCTACGTGGGCCTCCTCGGAGGCCCTCGTCGCCACCGCTGGATTCGCCTTGAAATTCTGGTCAGAACGCACCCTGGGACAGGTCCAGGGAGTAGCGGTATCGGTACCTTTGGGTCTCCCCCAAGAGTGCTTGGGCAGGTGTGCCAGGGCTTCAAGTTCTGCCAGTTCTGCGGTTCCGCGCTCCCGTCGTGAGATGGGGCCTGGAACCGTCCTCCTTTGAGGCCAGTTCTCCCCTCTCTTCGCTTCCTTTTCGCATCCTGTAGCTTCCCTCATTCTTCCCCTCCCTCCTCCCCTCACCCCGCCTCGAGCTGCTCCTGAACGCTGCTCTCCTAGACAGCCGCTCCTCTCCGCATATGGCTCCGACAGAGGTGTTGTTTCGCAGCCCGGTGTTACAATCCGATGGAATTCGGCGGTGCTTCAGCGTGGTGCTCCCTCTGCAGCGCGGGCCTCATTTTTCGGATCGGCGCTGTGCTCCTCTCGTTCCGACCGGCGCTCTCGCCCCAGCGCCGGCCACGCTTCTGGATCCTAGTCCTTCTTCACCGCTGTCGCCCCCTCTCGCTATCCCTCCTCCGCCTCCCCCGGGTCCCCCTGCACCTCCGGCTCCTGCCGCTCCAGCTCCTGCTGCTGCTGCTCGTCCTCGTCCTCCTCCTTCCGCGTCATCCGTTTTTTTTCTCCTCCTCGTCCTCCTGCTCACCCGCCTTCTCCTCCTCCTCCTCCTCCTCCTCCTCCTCCTCCTCCTCCTCCTCCTCCTCCCCCTCCTCCTCTTCCTCGTCCTCCTTCTCCTCCTGTTCCTCCCCCTCCTCCTCCTTCTCCTTCTCCTCCTCCTCCTCGTCCTTTTTCGTCCTCCTACGTGCGCAGCTCACATGTTCCCACTGCGCATAACACGACGCGGTGTTTTTTTTTGGGGGGGGGGGGGGGGGGGGGGGGGTAGTTCAGGACTCGCGCACAGCGGATAGCCCTGAAACACCAGCCACAATAGGACAGTCATGCGGAGGGAGGAGCATGAATGTTCTGACATGATCGATCGCACTTGCGTGCCTGGCCCCCTCCTTTTCCCGTTCCCCCCTGTCCTTCTCTTCCGCCCCGCCCCGCTCTCTTGCGCGCCCCCTCCATCCCACTGCTCTCTGCGCCTCTCCCCCTCTCTCCCCCCCCTCCCCCCCCCACCCCGTAACGACACACGACTGCCTCCTCGTTCTGGCTCGTGGGTTTGTTTGCGTGGAGTCTTCGAAGTTCCTCGGCGACTAGCCCTAACGATGGTCTGTGTCGGCCGATGTTTTTTCGAGAGGAAATATAAGACAAGCGTTTCCAAAAGGGCCTGGCCTTCGAGGATCGGAGGAGTTGTCATCTCTTCCTCGGCGAAGTGCGGCGGAATGGCGACGGAAGGTCGGTGGAAGTAAAACGAGGCCGCTTCCGCCGGCGGAAGCCGGCGGAAGCTCTGCGGAAGGCGGCGGACATCAAAGATGTGGCCCCAAGGGATGAACGCAATTCTGGGTCCAGGGTTTCCGAAGTCGCCCACGGCTCGAGGCGAGCTCTGCTTTTCCTCTCTCTCCCCAGAGGATGCGGCCACGCGCAGAGAAGGGCATGGGGGAGGGGGGGGGCGGCTTCTTAGAAGCACCCCTGCTTCTCCGAAGGCGCGGGCCCTGTCTGTAGATGCAGGGCCTGCGCCTTCTAAGAAGCAGCCTCCAGCCAGAGAGGCCTTCTTTCCCCCTCCCCCTCCTCCCCCCCCTGCGTGCCGCCGACTCTCCCCCCAGGATGTCCAGCCGTGTCCCGCCCTCCCGCCCTCCCTCCTCCCTCCTCCCTCCCCCTTTCCTTCCCCCCCTCCTCCTCCCTCTCCTCACCCTCCTCCTCCTCCTCCTCCTCACCCTCCTCCTCCTCCTCCTCCTCCTCCTCCTCCTCCTCCTCCTCCTCCTCCTCCTCCTCCTCCTCGGTCCGCGGCGGGCACGGGCACCGCAGACGTGTGGGATCGACGAGACGTGAGACCTGGACGCCCGAGATGGGTACGGAAAGAGTGGGGGGTGGACAGACCTCCTACCCTGACACGTCGATTAAGGAATTGACCGTTTTCGGTTCGCGAGAGGGCGTCGCGGCCGTCCTTTTTGCGGGTCCAGGTCCGTCGGTTTCGGTCCCAGGCCGTTTTCATTAAAGGGAGGTTTACTAAAGGGAGGTTTGTCCACCGCCCAAAGAATGGGTACACTGCCCAACAGCATTTCTTGTTCATCTTGAGCAGGACTCGCTGTCCACGCCGCCGCGGCCCGTGTCCATTCGAGACAGGAGGCCGCCTGCCCAACAGCGGCCGCTGTTGGTGTTGGACAACATTTGCTGTTGGGCATAGTACCCATTCTTTCCGTACCCATTTCGGGCGTCCAAATATGAGTTCAGGGGGCAAGAAACACACAGATACAATGAATCGGAAAATAACCCAGAAAGCCCAGAACAGATGGGAAACCTGTTATGGGGGGAACCCAGAGAACCCAGAAAGTGGGGGGGGGAGACAAAAAACCAGAACATATGGGAACATATAGGGGAATCCTGTTATTTGTGTGTATTTGTTTGTGTGTCCCTGGGCCCCTTCAAGAGTGACCCTTCGCCAGGGTGACCCTTGGTGCGGGCTCACCGGGGTCCCCCCGATCGCCGAGCGCGATGCGACATTGGCTGCTTGCGCTTTGGAGTTGGCCACCTCGCGCCCCCGCAGTCCGCGCACTATAAAGGTCACTCTGGCCTAGGGTCGCTCCTGCGTGCAGCCGACGAGAGAGAGGAGGGCGGCCGCAGGAGAGGAGCGCAGGGGCAACGCAGAGGAGGAACGCCCAGACACGGTCGCGTCGCAACACAAAGCAGGACGGGAGGTTTGGGGCCGTTTTCGGCCTCTGGGGGCCCTTACCGGGCCTCGGGAGCGTCAAACAGCGATTCAGGACGAAACACCGGTCCCGGGGAAAGGGTCGGGACTTCCAGGGACCCCGTTCGAAAAAAATCAGGACGTCGCATGTCTGGGAAGGTACCCATACGGCTACCCTTCGCCCGTTTTTCCCTACGTCGCCCCCCTGGGAGACCCTCGTCGCCACCGTTGGATTCGCTTGGGAATCCTGATCAGGACGCACCCTGGGAGAGGTCCGGGGAGCAGCCGCATCGGTACCTGCTGGTTTCCCCAGGGACGCGGGAGGAAGCCTCAGGCGTAGAGTCTTTCTTCGCCGCGAGGAGTGCGCGGGCGGCCTCGGGCATCGAAGGCTGGTGTGCTGGAAGGGGAGCGACCAGCGCAAGCTACCGCACACGCGCACAGGACTTCAACGGCTGATCCGTTGCATGCTTCGCTTGTTTGTCCGGAGCGATCTCCGTTCCTCAGAAATGCTCCTCCCGTTCAGAATGAGGCCCTCAGCCCACTGCGCGCCACATTTCTGGACTGGCTTCCCTGCTAGCATGAGTTTTGTGCAGCTTGTTATTGTGCACGCTTCCGAAAACCGTCCCCCCTTTACCACATGTTTGCGAGCACTGTCTACCAACGGGGTTCAGCCCTCTCCTTGTCCTCGTCGCCCCCCGCCGCGGGCCCCCCTTCCCCCGCCCACTCATCCTCACCCTCTTGCGCCTCCCCCTTGATCTGCCCTTCTTCAACGTCGTGCTGCTGCCGGACACTGCGTGCCCCGCCGGGGTTCCCCGGGTTTTTGCCGCCGACAGAATCCTCCCTGCCTTCCCTCCTCGAGCCTTCCTGGCGCTCGCCACTCCTCCTCCTCCCTTCATCCCCGTTCTGCGCGTTTCCTCCCCACGACCCTCCCCTTTCTCCACCACCCTGCTCTCCCCCTCCAACTTTCGCCCTGTGTCCTCCTCGCGCGGATTTCTCCGCCTTGCACTCCCCCCCCGCGCCGCCGCTGCCCCTGGCGCGGGACACCGGCGCGGCCCATGGCCCATTTTTAAAGCAGCGGTGATTGTCAGCCGGGGAGGGTGCAGCTGCAGGGACGTTTTGAGGCCACCCCCTCCTCTCAAGCAGTGGCGAAGCGTCCTGGCGTGCCTATAGGCCTACCAAACAATGTTCTAAAATCCTTTCTGTGGTTTCCACGACATGTTCTTATAACATTTCTGGCTGGGACTGTCTTGCTTTAATACGTCTGGGTCATGTTCTAAGAACGTCGTTGTTGTGCTTAGAAAGAGCGTGTTCTGTTCTAAGAACGTCGTTGTTGTGCTTAGAAAGAGCGTGTTCTACCGCTGCTGGCGGAAAACCGGGGGGGGTCGCTACCGGTTCGAACCCCCCCCCCCCCCCCCCCCCTCCGGAAAACCGGGGGGGTCACTACCGGTTCGAAACCCCTCCCCCCCCCCCCCCCCCTGCTCATCATGAAAGGGGGGGGGTCACTACCGTTCGAACCTCCCCCCCCCCCCCTCCGGATCCGGAAAACCGGGGGGGTCACTACCGGTTCGAACCCCCCCCCCTCGAAAACCGAGTGGGGGTGCGGACAGTGGTGGGGACGGTGTTGGTGGGGACAGTGGTGAGGGGATAGCGGGACAGTGGTGGGGACAGTGGGACAGTGGGACAGTGGTGGGGACGGTAGTGGTGGGGACAGTGGTGGGGACAATGGTGGGAACAGGGGGGGACAGTGGACAGTGGTGGTGACGGTGGTGGTGGGGACAGTGGTGTGGGGACAATGGGAATGAGGTGGAAACAGTGGGACAGTGGAGGGTACAATGGTGGTGGGGACAGTGGTGAAGGCGGTGGCGAGGACGGCGGTGGGACAATGGGACAGAGGTACAGTGGGGACAGTGGTGGGGACAGTGGGGACAGTGGTGGGAACAGTGGGACAGCTCAGTGGGACAGCTCAGACAGGTGGGGACAGTGGGGATAGTCGGGCAGTGGTTGGGGCCGTGGAGACAGTGGGGAGAGTGGAACCGTGGTGGGAACAGTTCTGGGGACAGCGGGGACAGTGCGACAGTGGTGGGGCCACTGGTGGGGACAGTAGGGGCGGTGGTGGAACCAGTGGGGACAGCGGTGGTGAGGACAGTGGTGCTGGGAACACCAGTGGGGGATGTGATGCGGACGGTGGTGGGGACCGGGAGTCGTTTGCTGGCGGTGAGTAGGGGGGGGGGGGAGGGGGGGGGTTTTCGAACCGGTAGTGACCCCCCCCCCGGTTTTCCGGATCCGGAAGGGGGGGGGGGGGGTGGGGGGAGGGGTTCGACCGGTAGTGACCCCCCCGGTTTTCGAGCGGGAGGGGGGGGGGGGGGGGGGGAGGGGTTAGGGGAGGGGGGGGTTTTGCCGGGGGAAGGGGGGGGGGGGGGGGGGGGGGGGGGGGAGGGTTCCAGCAGGGGGGGGGATTTTCGGGGGGGGGGGGGGGGCGACCCCGGGTTCCGGAGGAAAAGGTTGGCAATTTTCCACAGTAAAGCGGCGGTGGATCACGCTCTCTCTGTGCTTAGAACATTCTGGGGTTCTAAGAAAACTTCGTGGTAATTCGGTCTATAGGAATGCCGGGACGGTCGGTCTCTGCTGAATCCTCCTCATGCCAAACCCGGCCTCGTCTCGTCGTGAATTCACGGCGGGAAGTCTGTGGCCGTTTTTGGCCTCTGCGGAATGACAACCCAGGCCCAGGGAAAAGGTCAAGACCTTGGGGGATCCGCGTCGTGAAAAACGCGATGTCGGATTTGTGGGAAGCTTGGGGCAACGGTGTGGCTGGTTAACGGTGCGGCCTGGATCCTGGCTTCTGCGACAGTGCATTTCCGATGCGGGCACCAGCTGCGCAGACTAGCCTCGCCTACAAGGCGGCGTCGCACTGCGCCGTTACTACGGGCCGTAAAATTTGCCCGCCTTCTTTCAGATCCGAATTTGCGAAAAATCCATCATCGCAACACATCACCGCCAGAGCCCAAGACACAATTTTGGTTATTTCTTTTTCGAGCCGGATCGATCCGTGATGGTCCCTCGGGGTGACAACGCTTGGGTCGAGAAATTGAAACGCCCGTATCGCAGGGTTCGGTCATGTTTCTTCCCCTTCCTTTCCCTCGGCCTCGCCCGTCAGGGGCAACAGTATGGTGCGAGAGGCTCAAGGGGGACTGCGTCGATCTCCAGTCGCCCACTGATCACCGATTGGGGGCCCGCTTGCCCACCCCCCAGGAACGTGCGGTTTCGCTATCCAGGGCCTATCGCCGATCTATCTGCGGTGTATCGCCGATTCTGGGTCGATGTTCCGCCCCTTGTGCCAGTCCCCCAATGCCGTTGCCCCTCGATCCGTCTTGCTCTGGCCCCCCCCCCGTCCCAGTGTCCTCCTCCTCCTCCTCGGTCCTCCTCCTACTCCTCCTCCTCTTCCTCCTCCTCCTCCTCCTCCTCCTCCTCCTCGATCCTCCTCCTCCTCCTCCTCCTCCTCCACCTCCACTGGGGGGGGTCGTGACGTCTCCGCGGGTGCTCCCACCCCCGTGGTCCTGGCTGCGGGGCCGGCGCAGGGCCCGCCGCTTTTCAAGACGCCCCCCCCCTCCGCTGGGGGCCTGACGACTCTTCGCCCAGCGACCCGTGGGGATCAAGCCGGGAGCAGGAAGCGCACCACCGCCACCAGCTGGGGGGTGCTCTGCACGATGTGCGGGATGCGGGATGCGGGTGTACACGATGCTCCGCGAGAGCGCCCGAAACGACGTACACCACCACCACCACCACCACCACCACCACCACCACCACCACCACCACCGCCACCACCGCCACCGCCACCACCACCAGCACCACTCCTGACCACCCTCTGCCTCAATCCTCCAGGTGGTGGTGGTGGTGGTGGTGCTTTTTCCCTTTCTGTAGCAAGCTGGGTACATCAAGGTGAGCGAAGGTAGTTAACTGCATCAAAACCAATGTGAATCCAGGTAAGCACCAGTGAATCGTGGCCGCTCCAGCGCGAGTCGAGGGACGGCAGAAGTCGTTAAGCCCTTAACGATCCCCGCCCGTTTTGCCGCACGCGCTCCTCAGGGGCTCCAGAACCTTCACGCCGGAGGCGTCCACTGCACTGCCGACCTGGTACTTTCGAGACGCAGGCGAGGAGGATGAGGAGGAAGGCATGCGGAGGATTGGTGAAAGATAGGAAAGTGGAGAGAAAGGAGGATGGGGAGGAGGAGGAGGAGGTTGGGGGGAGAAACATAAGGACAACATGCTGACAACAATACTTGTCAGCGTGAATCCCGCACTGTGGGTTGTTCTATGATCGATACGCGCCCGATGCCGTGCACCACATTCAAGGCAAAACAAGTGTGCAAGATATGTGATGCACTGTATGTTGCGCAGTCTACGCGGTTCAAAGCTATGAGGTGCAAGCTAGAGGTTGAAAGCCGTCGGGTGCAACACCTAGCCAGAGAGCGTGTTCTGTGTGGTGCAATCTGGGGCGTGCGTTTTATCGGGGGAGGTCGATCTATCTGGTGCAAGCTTGTTGGTGCAGGTTGTGGAACGCCGTAGCCCAAGCAGTGTTTGCACTCGGTGGAATGACTCCTGTTCTTGATGAGTCTGCCGGCTCTGCCGGGTCCTCGCCTGCTTCGCCCGTGCCCGCCTCGTGCTTGCTCCGTGCATCTGCTGGCGTTCTGGGTCTTGGCTCGGCGTCCGCACCTTTCCCCGTGCGTTCTGCTGCCCCCTCGAACGAAGGATTGCAAAGAAAAAAAACCCAGTTTTTTTCAATCCTTCGTTTTTTTGCAAAAAAAGGTTTTTTTTTTTGTTTTTGCAATCCAGGGTTTTTTTTTGCACTCGGTCTGCGCCCAGTCCGTGCCCGCCGCGTGCCCGCTCCGCGCACTGGCTGGCCTCCTGGGCTTGGGTCCGGTGCCAGCCCGACCCCCGTGCGTGTCGGCAGCTCGCTCGCCCGCAGGTTGTGCGCCGAAGAGAGCGCGCGGACAGATCTAGCGTGCACAAGACTGGGCGACACTTCTCGCCCAAGCACTGCCAATCCGGAACGCTAGCCGGAACGCTGCCAATCCGCAACGTTACCTCGCTTCCCTCCCCCATGGAGGCTGTCGTGTGCAGGGCACCGAGCAGCGGGCCACCAAGTTCAATGATTGCTGGTGATTGCGTACCTTTCCCCTTGCACGGCGTGGTTCTTTTTGGGTGGTCTTCCTGCACGTGCGAGTTCGCACTATTTCCGTACCGATGCGCCGTCTGGGTGCGGCTTTGTGTGTGTTCTGCATTTGGCCAGCCCTCTCCCGGTCGCGGCATGCCCCCAGGCGATCCGACAGCGCAGAGCGCTCGACACCTGGCCGGTTCTCAGCGACCGGCGGCCTTCCACGGCGATGGGGCTACAGGGCGGTAGGCGTGTAGAGCTATAGGGCTATAGGGCTATAGGGGCATCAGGCTATAAGGCTGCAGGGCTATTGGGCATATAGGGCTATAGGGCTGATGGGCTATTGGGCAATCGGGGCGCAGCGAAGCTGCTCGCGGAGCTCAGCGGCAAGTGAGCGCATGAGGGAAGGCTAGCGCCACAGCCCCAGAACAAGTGGGAGGTAGCAGCAGCAGCAGCAGCAGCAGCAGCAGCAGCAGCAGCAGCAGCATGCCTCCGACCAATTCGAACTCGTTTTGCTCCCCGAGGTGTCAGAATCGCGGAGAACCTTCGAGGGAGTTCGAGGTTGGCGGAGCTAATTCGGCGAGGTTCGATTGCTCGTGAAGTTTTGGAGTTTCGGCCCTTTCCCGCCCCCGCGGCCGATAGCGCAGGAGTGCCCACCGCCCCTGCGGTTCATGTGACCCGACCCGGCCGTGCCAACGCACTACAGCGGATGGGCGGGCCCCCCAAATTCATGGCCGTCATTATGTGATTGTGCACGTGTGCAACATTCAAGGTGGAGCGGGTCGGGTGGGTGGGATGAGTGTTCGGGCAGTGGGGTTGACAAATTCGGCAGGGTGAATTGCACCACGTATATTGCACTACTTACATTTCACAGCATAGATTGCACCACGAAGGTTGCACCATATATATATATATATATATATATATATATATTGCATTTGGTCTCATCGCTTGTGCATTCGCTTTCTCCCCTCCCGCTGCCTCTTCCCCTCAAGCCTTTCTGCCGTGAACAGTTCATGGCCGCCTGGGTGCACGCTGCAGGCGGGTGGGTTCTCGGCGCGCTCTCCGAGCGCTGGACTGGACCTGGCCGCAGCGGGATCGCCGAGGTCTCCTGCCGCTGCGTGTTCGAGGGCTCGGACACGACCGACGGCCTGGTGGCCATCCTCCGGGAGCAGCTGGCACGCTGCGGCCCGGAGCACCTGCAGGGGGTCGCGTGCCAGCCCTGCCCTCCGTGCCCGCTCCCGCCTGGGCACTACACGGGGCTCGACCTCTGCGGCGCGGCCGTGGTGGGCGTGGCCCTTGGCGCTGGGCTCGCGACCGCGGGCTGGCTGGCGGCGGGCTCGCCTGGACGGCCGGCGGCGCGAGCGCGCGCCCTCGCCGTCGAGGACGACGCCGGCGGCACGCACGTGGCGACGCCGGCGGGCCTCGGGCGTGGCCGTCGGGCTCCTGGTGCTCGTGCTGATTGAGGGCCGCCATGGCCCGTGCGCTGGACACCCCGTTCAGCCAGTGCCTCGTCAGGTACGAGGACGACGAGAACTTCCAGTGGCATCACCGTGTGCTGCTGGTGAAGGGCGATGCCCAGAAGTGGATCTGGCTCACGCCGGATGGGGAGGTGGCCTTCGTCGACCTGGCCACGTTCCGTGTGCTGGCCCTTCGGCGGTCGGGCCCCTTCCCGGCGCGGCATGCGGGCAACATCTACGCCTTCGACGAAGTGGCGCCGGAGGACATGCAGGGCTACCTCGAGGAGGCCAGGGCGCTGGGGACGATCCTCGGGTTCGACCTCGCCGGCGTCGTGGGCCTCCCCGGGGACAAGTGGTACGTGAGCGACCCCACCTCGTCGCACTTCGGCGAGGAGGTGCCGCCGCAGGTCCTCGCCAACGAGGAGGTCCTGGTGCGGCGTGGGGATGTTGGGCTCGTACGGCTGGACGACGTCTGGGTCCACGCGATCAAGGTGGGCGAGGGTCAGAATTTCGACACGCACCTCGCCCGAGCTCGCGGGGGCGCGGGCCGGGACCCGCGCATCGTGGGCGACGACAGGGACCAGGATGGAGGCAGGTACATCGACTTCCGGGACTCGGTGCGCCGCATGAAGGAGGCGACGATACCGGGCTGGCCGCTGCAGGGCCGCCGAGCGACGAGGGAGGCTGTGCTTTCGCTTCGAGACGGTGGTCAGGGCAACTGGGAGGAACACCACACCACGTGGCTCCGCCGCAGCGGAGTGGCCGAGCGCGGGAACGTCGCCCGGGAGCACCACATGATCTGCGTGTCTCTTCGGATGATGCAGCAGTTCGATCAGCTCGACCTGTTCAACATTGCGGGCGCCGAGTATCTCGTCAGACGGCTCAAGCAGCTGGAGTCGGCGACCCGCAAGAACCCTCGGGCCCCCGACTTCGAGGGACTCGACCTCATCCTCGACACGGGGGTCGACGACACGGGCGGCATGGTGCTGCCGGAGTTCGACGGATGGGTTGGCGACCAGGCGCGTGCCCGCGCTCAGACCATGAAGGCGAATCGGCAGTGGCAGGAGGAGAGGACGGCCGCGCAGCCCAAGGCGCCCCCGAAGGGGCCGAAGGGTGGCGGGGCCGACGGAGGCAAGTAGCAGGGGGCCGGGCGGCCCCCTTCTTGGGCTGGGCGTCCTGCGGCGCCCCGCCCTGCCTGGCTGCCGCCGCGGGTTCCTCCGCCGCGGCCGCCTCCTCGTCCTCCTCATGGCATCGGGATCACGCTCCTCGCACGGGAACCGCTGCCGCTTTCGGTCCCGGGGCCTGCGCCGCCGGTCGACCTCAGCGGGGCGCCGCGGTACCTGCGCCAGCGGGTGCTCCAGCGTCGCTCACGTGAACACCGTGTTCGTGAGGCAGTACATTCGATCAACTGTCTCGCCGCCTGCACGGTGCGCCATCGGGGCCGCGGGCCAGGTGGCGCTGCCGATTCAGGGGCTGCGGGTACGGCTACCTCGTCCTCGTGTGGCCGGCAGCTCGGCCGCTGCGTGGCGGAGTATGGCCCTCGCCCGGCAAATCTCCACCCTCGCGGAGCCCTTCAGGAGCTCCTCAAGTCCGACTCGCTCTACGGAGGCGCGCCGTCCAAGGTCGTCCCGTACGAGGAGTCCAAGCTCAAGTTCTGGCAGTCCTCGGTCACGCCTCGAGACGTGGAGGAGGTCTGCCCCAAGATCGTCGTCGACGCCTTCCGCGACCCCGACGCCTACATCCGCAAGCCGGACCGCGTGGTGGAGCAGGACCTCGAGCTCCTGCCGCCGATCAAGCCGTACTGGGACGCGCGGCTTGCCAGCGACGCCAGCCTTCGGCGGGACTTCCTTCTCAGGCTCGCGGGGCGGGGACTGGTCGGCTTCCGGAGGCGCATCAGGTCACGTGTGGGGTGTTTTTTCGTCGAGAAGAAGGGCGGCTGGATCCGCCTGGTCGTCGACGCTCGCGACACCAACCGCACCCACTGGGCGCCGCCGCATGCCGCCCTCGGGACCCCCGCCGCCCTCAGCGAGCAGGACTGGTCCGATGCTGCGCTCTCGGACGCTGGATGGGTCAGCGCTGATGGCTCTCCCGCTCAGATCTTCGGGTCGTCCCTCGACCTCCAGGACTCGTTCTACCAGTTCTTCTCGGAGCGCGTCGCGGAGGATTTCGGGATGGACTTCCCTGAGCGGGCCTCGTACTACCAGGTCTCCCACATCTGGACGCCCGACGGCCTGTCCCCTGTCGACCCCGACGAGCTCGTCTTCCCGGTCTTCCGCGGGGTGCCGATAGGGTGGTCATGGGCACTCTGGGCCGTGCACTCGTCCGTCACGTCCTGGGTCTCTGACACGCTGCCGGGGGGTGCCCGGCGCCTGCTGCTCGACAAGCAGCCAGCTCCCGTCGCGGCACCCTTCCGCCCCACGGGGTCGGTCTACGTGGACAACGTCTCGTTCCTGGGCCTTTCGAGCGACGACGTCGGGCAGGCGCTGCAGGCCGCGAAGGACAAGCTCGACTCGCTCGGCATCGCGCGCCACGAGGTCGAGGGCCCGGCCACACACTTCAGCACCGTCGGCGTCGAGTACGACGGGAGGCGGAGGCGCCTGCGTCATTCCGATCACCGAGCCTGGCGCCTCTACTTGGCCTGTCAGGAGCTCGAGCGCCCAGGGGTCCCTCGCGCGGCCTGGCAGATCCGAGTGTTCCTCGGGCACTGTGTGCAGCACTGCCTGCTGCTGCGGCCGGCCCTCTCGATCTTCCGCCTGCTCTACCGCTTCGTGGACGCGCAGGGCCAGGGGCCCCCAGTCGCTCTGTCTGCTGGGGCCCGCCGGGAGATCCAGCTCTTCAGGGGCCTCATCTTCCAGGCCGTCGTCTTCTTGGACCGGCCGATGTCCTCCCTGGTTTTGTGCTCCGACTCGTCCGAGGCGGGCTACGCTCTCCACCGCCGACGCGCTGACGTGCGACTCCTTCGGCAGCTGGCTGCTACCCGGGAGAGGTGGAGGTTCGTCCCCGACGAGAAGCGGCCCGACGCGGCGCTCGACGACACCTTCTCCCCGGGCTGGGTGCCGGGCGCTGGTGGAGTGCTGGGGGAGCCGCCGGGCGCTACAGGCATGGCCGTCTGGGCCCCCCCGCCGACGCGCTCGAGGGAGGGCGCCCGAGGCGTACTCAAGGGTCGTCTCAGGCCCACTGTGCGACCTGCTGGCGTCTCCGTGCCCGACAGCCTGGTCGATCCCAGGGACTGGTCTCTCATCGTGGAGGGCGCCTGGCGCCGCGGGGCCCCCATTCACCTGCTGGAGGGTCGCATCGCCCTGGGGGGCCTGCGGCGCGCCGCCCGGCAGGTCGACTGCCACGGGTCCCGCGTGCTCAGCCTGGGCGACAACATGTCGGAGCTCCTCTCCATCGAGAAGGGGCGGGCCGTGGACCTCGGCCTCGCCTGCCTGTGCCGGAGGGCCGCCGCCTACCAGATCGCCTGTGGGATCTCCTGGCGGCGCCGACACCTCGACACGGACCGCAACCTCAGTGGCGCGGGGTCGAGGAAGGCGCTGCAGGGCGTCTACCGCCAGGGGCAGCGGCGGGTTGGCGGCAGGTCGGACAGGCCCACTCTGCCCGCGGGCTGCCCGCCGCCGGCGCCCACGACGCCGGCCCCGCCGGCGCCCTCGGCGACCGCCAGCTGGCCAGTCGCCGAGGAGGCTTGCGAGCCTCCCCCCGCGGCGCGGCTGCGCGGCGGCCGACTTCAGACCTGCCCGCCGCGGCCGCCGCCGCGGGCTTCTGGAGCTGCTGGCCGCTGCGGGCCGCGGCGCTCCCCACGGTCACGAGAGGGGCCCGCAGCCGGCGCCCCTGGCCACCCTGCGCGCAAGGCGACGTTCGACGAGGCCGAGGGGGCCCGCGACCTGTCGCCGCCGGCGGCCTGCCCTCGCGGGCGCCGCCCACGGCCGCGGCCAGTGCCTGCGCCGCGGCCTGCTGGGGCCCTCGGACGAGTTGGACGGAGACTCGTGCCGGGGGCTCGGCTGCTCTCTTCCGAGCGGGCCCCGCCACGTCTTGGCCGCTCCGGGCCGCGTACGCGCGCCGGGAGCGCGCCGCGCGGGCCGCCTGCCCTCGGGAGCCTTCGTTTGCATGCCCGGCCTGGCCGAAAATGGACGACAGTGCCTCCCGGGCTGCCGCCCCCTCCGCCCACGCCGTTCGTCGCGGTCGAGCCGGCTCGTGTTCCTGTACCTCGGCTTCGTGGACGTCGGGCGGCTCTCGAGATCTTCTCGGGGGGGGCTCGCTGGACGGGGGCTCTCGCGCAGCTCGGTCTGGCGGTCGCGGCTCCGATCGACATCAAGTTCGGGGGTTGGGGCGACCTGCTTCGGCCCAGCATCGAGACCGTCGTTCGCCAGTGGATCGTCTCTCGCAAGGTCTGGTTCGTGCACTTCGGGACTCCGTGCACTCCGTGGTCAGTTGCTCGCCGTGGGGCCAATGATACGTCTGCTATACGCGCCGGTCGGCGGTGTGCTCATGTCACTCTTCGTCTACTTCGATTGTGCGTTCAGTTCGGCGTCAGGTGGTCCCTCGAGAACCCCCGGGGATCTTGGCTCTTCTCTTGGGAGCCTCTCCAGAAGTTCCTGTCCGAGCATAGCAAGGTCTCCGTGGTATATGACTGCTGTCAGTTTGGAGCCCCGTACCAGAAGCCCACCAGGATTGAGTCTGACCTCCCCGAGCTCGGTATCCTTGAAAGGCGTTGTCTTGGAGGTCATGCCCACGAGCATCTTCAGGGGAAGGTCAAGGTCCGTGATCGCCAGGGTCGGCTCAAGCAGTTCTGGCGCACGACCCTGGCTGGAGCCTACCCTCCTGGAGTCTGCCACAGCGCCGCCCGGGCCTTGGCGCGCGCGGCGCCGGCTGCAGCCTGGCGACCAGATGGGGATCCACTGCTGCCCGGTCACTGGGAGGCTCAGCTCCGCCGTGCAGCCAAGATGGTCGACGTCCAGCCGTCCCTCGAGTGCCCCAGCTGCCCGCGGAAGTGGGTCGCGCTCTGGCCGCCAGACGCCGAGGGGTGGGGCCGCTTCGTCGGCCTCCCGCGGCCGCGGGCAAGGCCGAAGCCTCGGCAGAGGCCGGGCGTCGGCTGCCCGGGCCCGCCAGGTGCCCGCTGACTCCTCGCCGGGCTTCCTGCGGCGTTCGCAGGTGCGGCCGGCCACTCAGGCCCGCTACCTCGCCAGCGTCGCCGTGTTCGCCACGGCCATGGGTGTCGTCGCCGACCGCTGGGTGAGCAATGACCTCCCCCTGGTGGACACACTCCTTGAGGAGTACTTCGAGCAGCTCTACGTCGACGGCGGCAGCAAGAGCACGGCCCGCTACACCTTGGCCGCCTTGGCCTACCGTTTCAGCGTGTCTCTTCGTGCCCCAGGCGTCTTCCCGAAGGCGAAGGGCGCCCTCGCTGGCTGGGGCAAGCTCGAGCCGGACGTCACCTCGGAGCCGCTCTGCTGGGCTGCTGCGTGCTTGATGGCTCTGTACCTGGCCGGCCTCAACACGGAGATCGCCCTGCAGGCCGCCCGCGGCCTGGTGGTGCAGTTTGACACGTACCTGCGCCCTGGTGAGCTGCTGGACCTCCGCGTGCCCTGCTGCATCCTGCCGCAGCCGAGTGCCGGCTCAGGGTACAACAAGATGGGGCTCGTCGTCGGCGCCTCCGCGCTGGTCATGGGCGACGACGTCACACGCGCGTCACCAAGACTGGCCTCCAGGACGACACCGTGCTCATCGATGGCCAGTCTCGTGCGGGTGTGGCTGGCGCGCTCATGGCCCTCGTCAAGAGCGCCAACCAAGCCCGCCAAGGGCGCCTCATGTTTCTCCATTCGTACGCTTCGTACAACCGCTTGCTCAAGAGGGCCGCCGTCGCCGTCGGCCTCCCGACCAAGGTGACAGCCCACCTCCCTCGGCACGGCGGTCCGTCGGAGGACTACTTGAGAGGTGCCCGCTCGCTGGCCGACATTCAGTCTCGTGGCAGGTGGTCGAGCTTCCGTTCTGTACAGCGCTATCAGAAGAGCGGCCGTGCTCTTGCATCCTTCAGACGCCTCTCGGCCGCTGTGAAGGCAGAGGCTAAGCGTGCGGAGGCCTTGCAGTTGTCCTTCCTCTCGTAGTGTGCCTCTCGGCGCTCAGCCTGCTGCAGTTTTCCCTCGGCATGCCAATGGAGTCGATATGGGATTTACTCCAGCGTTTGATATGGGTTTGATTAATGGTCTGGCCAGACTGTCAGATTTCTCGAGCCCCCTCGGCCTTGTGGGCCAGGGGCTCTCAGTGTTTCAGCTCTGCCGTCAGCCGCCATCGCAAGTGCACTCAGGCGTGGGCCTGAGCTCCGGCGCCTGTAAAAAGAAATGAAAGTCCTCGTCACGCCCGCTGTCTTTTTCCGTTAGGCTGACGCCGTTCCGAGTCTCTTGGGACCCACGCCCTGGGAGGGGTGTCCGTTCAAGATTGCATTGCATTTGGTCTCATCGCTTGTGCATTCGCTTTCTCCCCTCCCGCTGCCTCTTCCCCTCAAGCCTTTCTGCCGCCCCGCCCTTCCCACCCTGGGAAACGCTGGAGGAGAGGCACAGTAGCTTGGACTTCTGCGAATTCGGGTTTGATTAATGGTCTGGCCAGACTGTCAGATTTCTCGAGCCCCCTCGGCCTTGTGGGCCAGGGGCTCTCAGTGTTTCAGCTCTGCCGTCAGCCGCCATCGCAAGTGCACTCAGGCGTGGGCCTGAGCTCCGGCGCCTGTAAAAAGAAATGAAAGTCCTCGTCACGACCGCTGTCTTTTTCCGTTAGGCTGACGCCGTTCCGAGTCTCTTGGGACCCACGCCCTGGGAGGGGTGTCCGTTCAAGATTGCATATATATATATATATATATATATATATTGCACCTCATAGGTTGAACCACATTGATTACACCACGCAGATTGCACC
>CAUYUJ010014709.1:350026-362526 GCA_963575745.1 Prorocentrum cordatum
GGCTCTGGGGGGGGGGGGATATCCAGAGGCACGAGTTCCCGAGCATTGTAGGTGGGGATTTCAACATGAACCCTGCCTTTCTCTCGGAGCACGTCCCACTCCACGACTTGGACTTGGTCGTTCGAGCCCCCGAGGCCCACACATACCGCTCCAAGGATACCAGGACTAAGATCGACTTCTTCCTGGTTTCGGCCCTTCTCGACAGAGTGGCGCCGACCATCTCGGTCGACCTCAACGTGACCTCGCACCCCCACTCGGCAGTCAACCTTACGTTGCAGAGAGCAATCAGTGATGTATCCCTCACGGTACCTGTGCCGCATCAGGTTGCCCCCTGCGAGGCAGCAGTTGGACCTCGACGTCAGGCCCCAGACTACCAAGATATTGCCGAGCCAATCGAGGCTTTTCTGGCATCTTGCACAGATGACTTGGGGGTCGCCTGGACAGCGGAGGGGGAGCGCAGGCTCCAGGGATCGCACCTTCTGACTGAATCCTATGCGGTCTTGGCTGCCAGAGCATGGGGCGAAATCTTGGAAGCCACTCAGACTACCCCCAATGGCCGTCAACCAGGGGCCCCGATGGAATTCCAGTCCAAGCCTTTGTCGCAGCTGCTGACCACCAAGCACTACAGCAAGGCAGTTCCCCACAGAGCTATGACTTGGGTTATCAATCGATGTGGGGAGTTACGCAGCCTCATCACAAAGAGCGACGGCCGGTTGTCCGCAGAGGGTTTCAACGCAGCCCACCACCTGTCGATGTTGCCGCGTCGGGGGGGGGGGGGGGGGGGGGCGTGGCGTTTCGCAAATTTTGGAAGGAGGTGCAGGACTTTTGGCATACGACCTTAGGAAGATAGGATCTTTCCTCAAGACGTCGCCCAGAGAGGCCCCCCTCGACGACATCCTTGGTGAGCTCGAGGCCATCTGCACCATCATTCACGACGGGGGCCTTCCCAGGGAATCTACTTTCATATGCGAATCCTGGCAGTCTTGGTGCTCCGAGGCCCTCGAGGGATCTGGAAGTCAAGTTTTTGCCTATCTCAAAGGTGGCAAGAAAGGAGAGGCCAGTGTCTACCCAGTGGACCAGGGTTTTTTTATCCTCACTTACGGTTTGAGATGGAGCATGAGTGGAGGAAGTGGAAGGGAGCGTGGGAAGGCAAGGGGGGGCATGACGGAGGAGGCAGTTGGTTTGTCAATCAGGCCTCTACCCCAGCACCTCCCCTCCCCACAGTGGGCATGATCCAAGGGGCTTCGAAGGCGTTCAAGAGGAGAACGTGCACCCCCGACGGCTTCCACCCCCGCCACTTCGCCATCATCTCCGAATCTGGCCAGTACCTTCTCTGCTTGCTGCTGCATCTCTCCCAAGTGGTCAGCGTCTTGCCTCGCCAAGTCCGGGAACTCATTGTGCTTCTGGCCAGGAAGGTCAAGGGGCCAGGCAGGAGACCCATAGGCCACTACTCGGCCTTCGCCAGAATGCAGGGCCAGTGCCTCTGCAAAGATGTGAGGGAATGGGAGGATAATTGGGGGGCGGGTGCACCGTGCAGTAGGAGCAAGGGAAGGAGTGCAGACGATACTGCACGGCGTGCTGCAGTCAGAGCTGAAGGGAGGGTAGCAGACAAGATGCATGTGCTGACGATGCTATGGGACATCAAACAGTTCTACGAGAACCTAGATGACGACTTGCTCTATCGTGCCTCCCAGGCGTTGCAGTGCCCGCTCTATGCTATTCGTCTAGCGCTACACATGTACGCCATCCCGCGGAGGATCTTTCTGGATGGAGCCGTAGGCCCACGGATTTATCCTTCCAAGGGAATTGTCGCAGGCTCCAAAACGGCCACGACAGAGGCCAAGATGCATGTAATGCCCATGCTAGAGGACGTCCCCGCTGCAACGGAAGAGCAAGCATCGGCATCCATACACATCGACGACATCACCTCCAGTTCGTGGGCCTTTTGGGCTAGAAGAATGCGTTCAGTATCTCTGGAAGTTTGGGTTGAAGCTAAAGGAGGGCCTTACTGCCCTTCACCTTCCCTTTGCCATTGACAAGCTTGCTCTCGCAGCCAGCTCAGGCCCCCTGCTCAAGTGGGCCAAGGAAGTTTTGGGAACAGTTGCAGGGGCAGCAGTGCCGTCAGCTTCTCACCTAGGCACCGACTTCGCATCAGGAAAGCATGAGCGGCGCCCTGGGGCCAATGCGACAAGGAGACCACGATGTGCCAAAACGCACCCGCGATTCGGTCGCCTTCGGGGCGTTAAAAGCAAGAAGCCGAAGGATAGGGCTCGTTTCTTTGTTCCTGGAGTTCGGTCAGCTCTCTCTCCCTCTCTCTCTCTCTCTCTCTCTCTCTCTCTCTCTCTCTCTCTCTCTCTCTCTTTCGCGCGGTGGGAAGGTCCACGGTTGCACGCCCGCCGAGATAGATAGGCTACGTTCTATGGCTAGGATTGTTTCAGGACGCCAGCTTAGAGGAGCAAGGACCGACATATGGTGGGAAGTACACGAGGTGGCAGACCCTCTTAGTCTAGCAACCAGCACTTTGGAAAGATACTGTACGGAGTGGTGGAGGGCTACGTCAGGTAGAGCAGAGTTTGGAATGCATGCAGATGGGCTGGATGCTAAGGAACTCAGGACCCGCTTTGGGTTCAGAGGGCGGGCTGGCACTTCGACAACCCGACTACCCTCCAGCCCAGAGTGGGGCGCAGCATCAATATCTTGGAGATTCCGCCAGTTTCGATTGCCAAGCAGTTCGCGGAGGACCTCAAAGAACAACAGTCTAGCCAGGGTGTAGGCATCGAACTGAGTGCTCTCCCTCGCCCTCCTCCTCCGCCAGTCGGACAGGAAGGGGGCGTGGACCGGGTCCAGGTCCGCAGGGGGATTAGGCACGTGCGAAAGCAGCTCACCCCCGACGAGTACACCAACCTTAGGCACTAGATTTGCGGCTCCCTTATCACAGGTGAGGTTCTGTCAGGCTGGGGGGCTACGACCTACAACCGTCTTGTCCTTACTGTTTGGAGGTGGATACACAGTACCACAGGCTATGGGCGTGTCCCTTCGGGAAAGAGTTCAGGGAAGAAAGGGGCTTCAGAAGAGTCTGGTTTCTATTCGCACCTCTGGCCCCCCAGAATACAGCTCGAACCATTGCTGGAAGAATGGGATACTCGGTATATAGATGCCAATGGGCCTTGCGGCCCCTTCGAGTTCGAACCCTACAGCGGAATCTTCACGGGTGGTTCGTGCTTTGACCCCGAAATTCGCCACCTTGCCCGCGCAGGTTCGTCCGCAGTAGGTTTGAACGAGGACAACTCACTCAAGCGGGCAATCCTTGGGGGCCTGCGGGGGGCAGGCCGCAGTCGACGGGGGGCACGGGGGGCTACTCATGGCAGTACTGCATTCCGAAGCAGCCTCCACGAACACTTTCGTTGTAGATTGTGCGGCCCTTATCCGCAAATCAATCAAATCCTGTATTGACGGCAGATCTCCACTCTCCAGGGTCTGGAGGCACATCAGCCGTGCGCTCCCTGGGGGCGAATGGTTGCACTTAGTCAAGACTAAGAGCCACAGGAAGGAGTCGGAGGCAGTCAACGAGCTAGACAGGAGGTACATCTTAGGCAACATGGCAGCATATCACTATGCAGGGCAAGGGGCGCGCAGCCATCGCCCAGCACCCGCAGTAGTTGAAGAACACGTTGCAGCCCACGATATTTACTTGTCTGTTTTGGTTGGGGCAGGGAAGATCCTGGGGTCCTGGCCGAAGTCCGAGGAGATTTGGGGGGAGCTGCAGAAGCTGCCCAAGGAGCCTAGACCTTCACCGCCAAGACCGTTTGCCGAGCTACACCAGCCAGTCTGGGATGGGCAGAGATATCGGTGCCTTGGCTGCTTAAGGATCGTCTCTCCCAAGTCGAAGTTTGACTGCCGGGCCATGTCACCAGCCATGGGGGGGGGGGGGGGTGATAAAGCAGCATCGGAGGCTTCACCACTCACTGTATGTAGGCTGGCTTGACTCAGGGCTCCCTGTTATCTTCTGCAATCACTGTGGAAGTTTCAGTACGCATCGAGGTTCGAAGAAGCTTACTGACCCCAGGGGTTGTACCAGGAAGACAAGCAGTGAGCTCAGGAAGCTTAGGAAAGGAATGCCCCCAGGTTCAAGTGCCAAGATTGGCAGGACCTTGCCCTTTAACTTACCCGGATAGTATATAGTACAGTAATGAGAAGGAGAGGGAGTGCAGCAGTTCAGAGGAGCTGTGGGAGAGAGCGCACTCCGTCTTTCTCGCACCCTAGGGGGGGGGCCTCCAGGTGGAAGGGCCCCTGCACCAGAGTGCTGGGGTCACGGCACAGGGCTGCCGTGGCATAGCATGCTCCTTCGGCTTGGGGGTCCTTCCCTAGTCCGCCTCTCTGCCACCCATGCCTTCTTCCATTCTTCCTCAGCCTCGGGCCCAGCCTCCCGCCAGCTCTTGCGCGCGCGCCGTCTCTGCCGCCCCTGCCGCCGCTATGGTGAAGAGCAAGCAGGGGCCGTGCCAGGTGTGCGCCACGGAGGGCTGCCGTGGCTGGATCTTCCTCTCGAGGTTCAAGGAGGTGGACGAGGACATGCCGGCGTGCAAGCACTGCGGGAACACGTTCGGCCCGCCGCAGGAGGCGCTGGAGGCCCGCGCCGCCCGTGCTGCCGCCGTCCTCCATCCCGTCCCCGCCAGGGTTCTTCCTGGGCCTGTTGCGCCAGGGCTCGTGAGGCCTGCCGCCCCCAAGGCTTCAGCCAAGCGTGAGCTGCCGCTGTCGGCCAAAGGGTCGGCACCGCCTCCGCTCCCTGACCCCAATCTCTCGGGCCCTCCAGTACCCTTTCCTCCCGTTCTGCCCCGCGGCCAGGCGCTGTCCATCCAGGCCCTGGAACCTCAGGGACTCGAGGCGCCCCCAAAGGGCCGCCCCCCAGCCAAGGCTCCGCGGCAGGGCAAGGGGGCGGCAGAGGCCCCCTCCTGGAGGCCGCCTTTGCCCAAGGCGCCGCCGCCGGCCAGGCTGCTGGCGGCCAAGGGCAAGGGCCGCGGCAAGGGCCGCGGCAGGGCGAAGCGCCCGCGGCGCTCCCAGAGCACGGTTGCGTCGCGGCTGCGCATTCGGGTGGCCCTCTTGAAGGCGGCGAACCGCGCCCTGAAGGGGCGGGGGCGCCACTTCAGGGAGAGGGCCGCCTATGCGTGGAAGGAAGTCCGCTGGGCCCACGGCCACGTTCAGAGGAGGAAGGAGAGGAGGGCCAAGGGGGCCCCCTCTTCGTCCGACTCTGACGTGGGGCGGGCTGCTGCAGGGGTCTGTCAGAGGACAGTCAGCAGCACCGGATAACAGCAGGATAATAGGTTCGTATAAGAGCAGCACCAACGGCTTCCTCTCCAAGTTCACGTCCCACCTTGTCCTGGGCCTGGGACCAGCCTAGGCAGGGCTTGGGTTGGGGCTTCGGCGTCGCTTACTCTCCTCTTTCCCTCTTCCCTCCCTCTGCCTCGGCCTGCCTTCTTCTTCGCAAGCGTCGCCTTAGCCCCCCGTTATAAAAGTTGTTGTCGCTCTCTGCTCCTAGAGTGGACTTGCGACACAGCAGTGCATCAGTGCATCAGAAGAGCAAGATGAGGAATGAAATGATCCGGTTGGAAAGTGCACAGCACCAACACTAAACGAGCTAGGACTGGCTTGCTACTGAACAGGCTTCCTTGGCACGGATTATCTCGATGATGGCGGCTCTCCGATGCTCATGGGGGGGGGCCCCCGAGGGCGAGAAACATTGGGCAACCGCAGTAGAGTCAGGGTCCGCCACAGAAATCCGAGGGGGCCTGCAACTCAACCGTGGGGGTGCGAGGGAAAGACACAGAGAGAGAGTCATATATATATATATAGAGAGAGAGCAAGTACGACCAAGGAGAGCTTCGACCTTAGGGTTCGGCAACTTACCCTGGAAATAATGGGTTATAACCTCCTGGCCATTCTTAGCGTGAGGTTCTCCAGGTTTGGGACAGGGTCGGGCTAAAAGAGGCAAGGCAACGGATCGGCTGTCTGATGCACACGCGCAGCAATCTTAACATGGTGCTCTACGGTACCATTGGCAACAGCAAGCATGGACTCTACTATTTCCTGCGGCTGCGGTCTGTGCGCCTTGACGTAACGCACCTCCTGGGTGAAAGAGGTTCCCTTCGATGACTGAGCACTCCTGCAAATTTACTCCTTTGTACGAGCTGCTGCTGGACAGATCGCTGTGTGGTTTTGGTCGTCGGCATGCAGTCGGCACCTGTCGCTGTCTGTCTGCGCAGCGCCATTCCGACGTTCTCAGACGTAGCAGGATTCTCAGGACAAATCCCGTGGACCACACCACGCGCAACTGTCTCTGGAGCGCATGAATCGGGGGCCTTGTGCAAGACCCGTTTGAAACCATTCTTAAAACAGGCTCGCTCGATAGTCCCGCGAAAAGCTCAACATCCAGAAATTTAATATCAGCAGAGGTGGGCGGTTCAGGCAGCTCGGACTCAGGGTGCGCGAAAATGCCACGGGTAAAATCTCGAGGCCTGGCCCTTCGATCGCCGCCTCCAAGAAAAATACGTAGAACACCTGATTCTACACGCGCCTGCGTCCATTCAGGCTTGTCACGCCTATACAGCCTGTGATGGAGTGTGTCGACCTGTCCGCGCAAACACTTCCCGTCCGTTGCGCGCCCCGCCAAGCGCCCTCCCTCAGCGGTCCACGCCCCATTGCATCCACAGCTCCTCATGGACGGTGGCCTAAGTTAGCTGCAAGTCTGAGTTCGTGGGGCTGATGGGTGGTTATCTCGAACTGGTATGCCAGATGCGCTGGCGGGGTTTCATCGATCTGAATTGCGTGGCCCGTGTGGCCCCGCCATTCCAGGGGCCTGCAAGCCTCCCATCCCGCCCTGAAGAGGGGCCGCATTGCGCGATTCAGCCGGCCTCGGGAGGACCCCCAGGCGCTTGCCTCAAGAGGTCGGACAGACCTCCAAGGCCTGAGGAGCTCTTCTCGGCTGACTGGCGCTCTCTCAGGCTGGGTGGTGGCAAACCAACGTATTCTGCATCATTCAAGTGCGGGTGCTACTGTCAAGAGGAAACGGGAATCATTTGTTACAACCGTGTCCGCCGAGGGCGACGTGCGTCCGTGAGATAGGGAGACAGAGCTCTGGTGGAGCCGATGGTGGGTCGACCATTCACTAGGGCTCGTGCCAGTGGCCTCGGCTCCAGAACTGCGAGCGGGGGACGCGACCTCCATACTTTGGCAAAGGGGCTTTCCTTGCTTCAACCCCTGGAGCCCTTAGCCAAGCTTTTAATTTTGCGGGGCCTATGCCTGAACCGCTCAAACCGATTCAACTGCGTAGACATGGGCCACTTCGAGGACCTCTTGATTCCAGCCCTCTCATCCATTACAAGATCTGTGGCGCTAGTCTTGAATGTTTGAAGAAGATCTCCGAGCTCATCACATGCAGTTCCACAGCGGATGCACGAACAATGCCATCTCAAACTTCAGTCCCGCATTCAGCTTGTCCGAGGCTGCCTTGCACCCCAGCATTGATTCCACAGCCGCGCGCTTGGCTATGATCAGGTCGGAAGAGCTGTTCCCACTAGCGCTGTCATCGACATAGTCGAGGAAGTCGACCGCAGGGCAACGCGCAACACACCTGTCCAGCTCGAAGACAGCGTGCATCCTCGTTGCCAGATCAGCATTGCGCCACCTGCAGGCAATCCAGTCGTCGCGCAGAATACCCCCAGCGAATTGTGTCGACCGCTGAGGATTATTGTAATGGCCTCCGGCCAGTGCCACCGATCCGGGAGGCTCTGGATTCGGTGATCTTCGCGCCTCTGTGGCCTCTTCCTGCCTCGATTATCCCGGTCCTCTTTCTTCTCCTCTGGGGGGGTGCCTGCGCGCAGGCCATCCAGTCGTCGCGCAGAGTGCCCCCCAGCGAACGGCGCCGACCGCTGCGGGTGATTTTCGCACCGCGCTGAGTATTCGTCACGAGCTTGAGCCAGCACGTCGGCGCGCCAACTCGAACACACTTGCACTTCTCAGGAGGGTACCAAACACACAGACACAATTCATCGACGATTCTAATGCAAATATGCAAAAATATGGGAAGTGGGGGGGAAACAAAAACCCAGAAACTATATGAAAACATGGGGAATCCTGTTATTTGCGTCTATTATTTAAGTGTCCCAGGGCCCCTTCAATTTCGACTCTCCCAAAGCGATTGACTCGTAGTACTTCGACTATTCGATCGCGCCCACAGCCAGGAGTGTAGACCATCGGCGCGATCTGCTTCAGCTCTCGCTGCGTCGATGCACGCGCAATACATTGCCGGTCCGTTTCTGCCTGCGCCCCAAAACTCTCTCTCGGGGGCTTGATGCCGCTGACCACCCATCTGCGCGCACGCTGCCGTGTTTCACACATGCCAACATATCGTAGGATCAGTATGTTGCCACCCGCCGCCATCGGAAGCGCTTGTGTAGGCGGCAGTAAATTTGCTTCAGCATTCCCGTATCCTCGACATAACCTCCAAGCCAGATCGTTCTCGAGACACTCGGCATGCCAAGGAGCAGATAATCAAAAGGTGATTCCGCGCCCCTTGGGGAAGTCTCGACCGCGGCCCTTGCAGTGAGCGGCTTGAAGATGGAACACTTACTTTTCAAAAGGGGCTCGGTCGTTCCTTAGGTTTGCATGCGTTCCGCTGCCTTTTTGGTGGCGAGCCCCCTTGGTGTTCGCGCGGGTTCGCTTTGTCGATGAAGGCGGCTGGTCTAAGGAACGGGGCTCCAAGGGGAGCTTCGTTCCTTACCGCCCCCTACGTCAGGCCGATGATTGCATCTCATCAGGAGACGCGCGCGGGCACGAACTCTTGTCTGGCACCCGAGGCCTATGAGCTCGATCAGATGTTGCCCAGAGCTCGCGGTGCACTTCGACATCCTTCTGGGCGACCTCGAGGGGATCACCTGCTATGACCTTCCCATGTGGCACGGCAGCGGGCACTGGAATCGCTTTGATTTTTCGGTTACTCGGCGAATAGCACGAGCGCTGCGAGCTGACGCTTCGACGCACCTGTCTGGCCAGTGCTGGTCCGTCCCCTTCCCAAGTGGTTTTTGTGCCTGCTCTACGCCATCATTGGTATTTTCTGGGAAGTGCCCCAGGCGTTGACAATCCATTGGGGTCGACCCTACTTCCTGCCGCTCGTGAGCCACCGTGCTATCCAATCTACCACCGAGGCCTTGACCACAGAACTCGATCGAATGGGAAGTAATGATCTCCTCTGAACTCTTGCACAACTGCAGGACAGTGCCCATGCTGTTGGGCAACCACTGCCACCCTTCAGACACTGCCAGCACCTTCAACTCTGGCTGCTCCTGGGATGATGCGCCCACCCACCTCGGACGGAGACTGCATCCAAAGTATGCTGCTTCTCGAAGGTCAGTCCCAGCAGCATCAGCAACAGTCTGAGTGAACTGCACGAGGAACTTAGCCCACGCACGTGATAGCAGGGCCCAAACAACCGACGCATCAGAGCTATCATCAAGAGAACGATCCCCGCATGCTTGCGCAAGTGCCTCTAACAGGCTTCAGCCCGCGGGCTCCTCTTGTGTCCCAGCGTGCTCGACTGCCAGGGTGGGTGTCACTGTATAAGCGATTTGGTTATTGAGTCCATTGCCAATTAAATGGGTGACCGCTGGACGGTGTGGCTTACGACTCCAAGTCATGTCAGCCTGAACTCCACCGTATCCTTGCATGAGCACCCCGTTCACGGTAGAGTAGCCCATGACTGTGGAGCCCGTCGCGCCACGACACGTCATCTGTTTCGGAGCCGCCATCGTCGCACTCACCAGCCTTGGGCATTTCGACAACTTTGAGCTTCGCAACTTGCCTGATCCAATTAGCCCCTGCCAAGCGAGGTCAAGGTATTCTCTGGAACATATTGCCCAGCTTCTCAAGGATACTCGTGTCGATCCCCATGGGCCTGACGCAATCCTTGGGATGCGCACTCATGATCGACATCGACGGCCAAACTGGGATGGGTTGCGCAGCATGCTGGAGTCTGTGCACCACCACTTCATGGGTAAGTCGGGATGTGCACGCAGCCCGAGATTATTCTGAACCAATATCGCAACACCCGACGATGCGAGACCTTGAGTCGGAATGTCAGGTACTGCCATCATCTTCCACCCTCTCCCTGACGTCCATGAATGTAGCGCCCCCACCCATTCAGCGTGATACCCTCTCTCCTGCAGCGCAGAACATGAGTTCTGGAGTGGATGCATTTACTCTTCGAAGCTTCACGATTACCAATGCCATTGAAAGACTCGACGACGCACGCACCTAGGGGCTCGCTGCTGAGACCTCCTAGTGCGCCCAAACGAGAGATCGAGTACAGAAACTCAAGCATTCACAAAGCCAGCATGGTGCATGACATCCACGTCATCATCAGGAGCACGTGTGTTTCTTGGCCATACCTCAGAGCTTGCCTGCAAACTCAGCGAAATCGCCTCGACCATCGCTCAACTGCCTCTGTTCCTCTTCGCCGCAGAATGCACGTTTGGCCTGCGCAGGCTTGGGTTCAGCACCTCCTTCGGCAGGAGGCAGTGGAGCACCATCATCGTTGCCAGAAGAAGACGCAGTAGTCGAAGTACGTGTCGTTCGTTTCCGTAGCTTGCCGACGAGGACCTGCAACTTCTTCCATACAGTCAACCATGATAGTAAGGATCGGCGGCCTTCCCAAGGGTACCCTTGCACCCCTGCCTCCTCGGTGCGTCCTTGGCCACTTTCGCTGGCCGCGCCCCGTTCGGAAACTTCGAAATGGGCTCCCAAGGGCCTTACGTCCTTACCGCGCATCCTTCTTATCCTTTTTGACCGTCGTGCAGACGCCAAGAAGGAACGTAAAGAGCGGGGCCCTGGACCTCCACGGGCGTGACCTGGATCTCGGCCGGGGGGGCGTCTTTCTTCGACCCACCACCAGCAGGCTGCCCTTCTGAGACGAGAGCGGCCGTCAGGGCAAGAGCAGCAGGAGGAGGATGGATAATGGAGGATGGGGGAGGAGGAGGAGGAGGAGGAGGAGGAGGAGGAGGAGGAGGAGGAGGAGGAGGAGGAGGAGAGGGGGAGGGGAGGAGGAGGAAGGAGGAGAGGGAGGAGGAGGAGGAGGATGGGAGGAGGAGGAGGAGGAGGAGGAAGAGGGGTAGGAGAAGGAGGAGGAGGAGGAGGAGGAAGAGGAGGAGGAGGAGGAGGAGACAGAGAAGGGGCAGCAGGAAGAGCAGGAGCAGACGCTTGAGAAGACTGGAGGACGAGGCGGCGGGCCCGCGCCCGCCGCAGCCCCTGTGTGCGCCGGCCGCGCCCTGGAAGCGCGCACCTGTGTCGTGCAAGGTTGTGGCGCCAGCGGGTTTCACTCAGCTCCTCCTTCTCTCGGGAGCGGCCAGGAAGGAGGTGATGACACGGGGGGGGTGGATGTCATGGCCAAGGCCACGATATCTCCCCAGATGTCATGGCCCCCCTTCTTAGTTCAACGCGTTCCCTGGCCCCCCCCCCCCTGGTCCGCGCACATGCCCTGGGCCATGACCTGCACCCCATTCCCCTTTTGGACGCCCCCGATTCCCCCCCCCCCACGGGAGGCCCGAGTCTAGGCGCCTTGCCAGCCTTTGGGTGCCCCCGCCAATCTCAACAAGGATCATGGGAGGTCCGAGTCTCCGCGGCTTTCCAGCCTCTAGGCCCTGCCCCCGCCAATCTCAGCAACACAACGTCTCCCACCCATCTCAACAAGGATCCTGGGAGCTCCGAGTCTCCGCGGCTTCCCAGCCTCTGGGTGGCCCCGCCAATCTCAGCCAAAAACCCTCCGCCTCCTCTTCCGCCTCCTCCTCCTCCTCCTCCTCCTCCTCCTCCTCCTCCTCCATCCTCCTCCTCCTCCTCCTCCTCCTCCTCCTCCTCCTCGGCGGAGCCCCCTGTTCCATCCCCTCGCCCGCCGCCTGTCTGGCTGGGCCAGGGGGGCGTGTACGCCGATCCTGGGCTCAGGACTGGTACAGGCAGTATCGGTGCAGGTGTGTGAGGTGGCGTTCTCCGATCCCTCCTCCTCCTCCTCCTCCTCCTCCTCCTCCTCCTCCTCCTCCTCCTCAACCCTCCTCCTCAAAACCCTCCTCCTTCTCCTCCTCCTCCTCCTCTCTCCTCCTCCCCCTCTCTCCTTCTTCCTCCCTCCTCATCCTCCTCCTCTCCTCTCCTCCTCCTCCTCCTCTCCTCCTCCTCCTCCTCCTCCTCCCTCCTCCTCCCCTCTCCCTTCTCCACCTCTCCTCCTTCTCCCTCCTCCTTCTCCTCCCCCCCTCCTTCTCCTCCCCCTCCTCCTCATCTTTCCTCTCTCCTCTCCCCCTCCTCCTCCTTCTCCTCCTCCTCCTCCTCCACATCTCCCCCTCCTCCTCCTCCACCTCCTCCTCCTCCTCCACCTCCACCACTTCCTCTTCCCCCCCGCGCCCACTCCACACCAGTCCCTCTCCCTGTCTGCAACTGCACGCAGTCGGGGGCAAACCGTTGGGGGGGGG
>CAUYUJ010014709.1:367526-382657 GCA_963575745.1 Prorocentrum cordatum
CGAAGACGCCCCAAGAGGCACCCCGAGAGAAGCCCAATTAGCAAAAATCGTCGATTTCCGATGGAAAACTGATATGTTTGGCGTGTTTGCCTTTTGGGCGTCCACTTCGTCCAAGACGGCCCAAGAGACCCCCAAGACTGCCCCACAGGCTCCCAAGAGGGCTCCAAGGCGACCCCAAGAGGGTCCCAAGACGGCCCGAGAGGCCCCCAAGACAGCCCAAGAGAGCACCACGATGAGCCCCAGAGGGGCCCCAGAGGTACACAACCATATTCAAATTCCGAGCTCTCGGCCCCAGAGGCTTCCAGGAGGCCCCAAGAGGCCCCCAGGAGGCCCCAAGAGGCCCCCAATAAGCCCCCAAGATACCCCCAGGAGGCTCCCAAGAGGCATCCCGAGAGAGGCCCAATAAGCAACAATTGTTGATTTCCGATGGGAAAGCTGATATTTTTGGCGTGTTTGCCTTTTGGGCGTCCACTGCGTCCAAGACGGCCCAAGACTCTTGGGCCAAGAGGCATCCAGGCCGATCGAGGATGCCCCCAAGAGGGCACCAAGACGGCCCACGAGGGGGCCAAGACGGCCCACGAGGGGGCCAAACCGCCCAAGAACGCCCCAAGGCGGCGCCCAAGACGGCGACGAGGAACGGTACATTCGCGCGTTTTGGCCCAAGAGACCCCCAGGAGACCCCAAGAGGCTCCAAGAAGGAGCCCACAAGCCCCAGGAGGCCCCCATGAGACCCGAAAAAACACCAAAAGATGCCCCGAAGACGTCCCAAGAGGCACCCCAATAGAGCCCCAAATCAGCAAACATCGTCGACTTCCGATTGGGAAACTGATGTGTTTGTGGTGTTCGCCTTTGGGGCTTCCACTGCGTCCAAGACGGCCCAAGAGGCACCCAAGACGGTTGAGGATGCCCCCAAGAGGGCTCCAAGACGGCTCGCAAGGGGGCCAAGACGACCCACGAGACGCCTAAACCGCTCAACAACGCCCCAAGACGGCGCCCAAGACAGGGACGAACGAGGAACCGAAAATGCGAGCCATCTGGCCCAAGAGGCCCTCAGGAGACCCCAAGAGGCTCCAAGAAGCGCCCAAGAAGCCCCAAGAGGTCCCCAAGAGACCCGCAAAACCACAAGGAGAGTCCCCGAACACGCCCCAAGGGACACTCCGAGAGAGCCCCGATGACCAAAAATCGTTGGTTTCCGATGGGGAACTGACATGTTTGGAATGTTCGCCTTTTGGGCTTCCACTGCGTCCAAGACGGCCCAGGAGGCACCCAAGCTGGTCGAGGACGCGGGAGCCCCATTTGGAAAGGCACCCTCAAGCTCTCCAGCGGTGGGAGGGAGGCACTTCGGACGAACGCGCGCAGCGCCAGGGCGAGCGCCATCTTGGGAAGTGGAACGCTCCCCGTCCGCGCAGCTGCTGGACATGCTGGGACGGGCGTGCGCGGCGCTGGTGGCGATTGGCACATTTTGCTTCCTGCCTCCTCGCTCCTCCTCACTCCTCCTGCATCCCTCCCGCCTCCCTCCTCCTCCTCCTCCTCCTCCTCCTCGTCCTCCTCCTCCTCCTCCTCATCGTTCGTCGTGCTTCCTCCGCCTTCTTCGCCGCTCCCCTCCTCCTCTCGCTCCTGTTCCCCCTCCGACACCGTGCTGCTCGAGCCCCCCCCCCCGATTTTCATGTGGTCGCGGGCGCGCAGCGGTACCAGTTCTCCTTGGACCGGCCATTTCTCCACCGCCGTGCCGGCGCGGGAAGAGAAACAGCGGCGCTCGCATGCCCCGTGGCCTCGTCCCGCAGGCCCGTGCGGGGGCAGATCGGGGGGGGAGCATGGAGCGTCGGGAGGAGAGGATGAGAGCCGAGAGAAGAGGGGGAGGAGGAGGAGGAGAAGGAGGAGGAGGAGAGCAGGAGAGAGATGAGGAGGAGGAGAGAAGAGGAGTAGGAGGAGGGAGGAGGAGGAGGAGGATGGAGATAGGAGGAGGAGGAGGAGGAGAGAGGGAGAGGGGGAGGAGAGGGAGGATATGACGGAGGAGGAGGAGGAGGAGGAGGAGGAGGAGGGGGAGGAGGAGGAGAAGGAGGAGGAGGAGGAGGAGGGTGATGATCAGGGCTGGACCGAAACGGCGTTTTTGGCGATTTCGTGGGCCGTATTCGTTTCGACTTCGTTTTGCGGTAAAGGCGGATTCGAGACAAAAGCGAAGGAAAACGAAAACAAAACGAAAACGAAAAACACCTTTTAGGTTCAGCCCTGGTGATGATGATGAAGATGAGGAGGATGATGATGATGAGGAGGAGGAGGACGAGGAGGACGAGGAGGACCGGTGTCCACCCAAGACGCATCGACCATGTTGCAGCGCACCCTCCCTCCAGCTTCCCTCGTTATGGGTCTCTACAGGCTGTTATCGCTGCTGGACGTTCTCTCCGTTGGAAGGCATCCGTCTGAGAATCAAACACCACGCCGCGAATCAACTTCACAGTTGAGTCCTGACGGTCTTAAATCGCGCCAGAACGCCATCCACTGGATTTCAACACAGTGAATTAACGTGATCCTTGCGCCGTGCATTCATTCCCGGAACAACACTGCTGGGACGTCAACCATGGTAGCCCGTGAATTTGTTGTAAGTTGTTACTCTTCAAGACGGGTGCGCGCGGTGCTGAGGCGAGAGTCACCGTTTTAAACATAGCCGTTCCTGATCCGGGAAGCTCTAACAAACGTTTGCGAAGAACGTGCGTAGCGCTCAGGCGACAGTCACATTTTGGAAGGAGCCGCCCCCCAGCCATGAAACTCTTGCAAACTTTTAAGACGAGTGTGCACGGCACCCAGGCGAGAGCCACACGTTGACAAGGAGCCGCCGCCCATGCGTGAAGCTCGTGCAAATTTCCAAGACGAGTGCGCGCGTTGCTTAAAAGAAACCGCTCTCCATCCGTGAAGCTCTTGCAAACGTTTAAGACGAATGTGCGCGGCGCTTGGGCGAAAGAGAGTCTCATTTTGAACACTAGCCGTACTCCATCCGCGAAGCTCGTCCTCCAACCGGGAAGCTCTCCCAAATCCTTAAGAAGAGCGTGCGCAGCGCCAAGGCGAGAACCGCATAAAAAACAGCGTTCCCTCCACCCGTAAAGCAGCTGCAGTATGTAAGATTCAAGCTTAAAACATATGTGAGGAAGCTGCAGATTGAACGCCCGACCCCCCCAACCGACACGTTTTGGGGTGCGACGGGGAGGAGTTACTTGTGGGGGAAAGTGCGATGGAGGAGGAGGGGGAGGTGGACGACGAGGAGGACGAGGACGAGGAGGAAGACGAAGACGAGGAGGAGGAGAAGAAGGAGGGAAACGAAGGAGAAGGGGAAGGGTAGGAGCGACGAGCAGGAGGAGGACGAGAAGGAGGACCAATGTAAACCCAAGACCCATCAAGGATGCTGCAATCAACCACCCTTCAAGTTTCCTCTTCAAATGCCCCTGCAAGGATTTCCTTTCACTGAGAGAAGCGCCCCGTTGGATGGCATCCTTTCGAAGATCCTGGACCGTGCCAGCGCACCATCCCCGGGACTTCGACGCCGCAAGCCAGCGCCAGTGCTATGCCCTGACGACCCTGGAACCGTGCCAGGACGCCGCTCCTGGGACGTCACCACCGCGAATCAGCATGGCGATTGCGCCCTGGCGGTCCTGCATCGTGCCAAAACATTTAAAATAAGTATAGGTTGTATTACAAAAGTAATGCAATAGCAATCATACGACAGAAACAGTTTGAAGATGTCTGTGACGTCGGCCACCAGCAATTGGGATGCAGGTGCGCGGCTCTGGGGCGAGAGCCACAGTCTGAGCAGGGCCGGCCTCCCATCGGTGAAACCCTCGTGGACTTTCTAGGAAGGATGGACGCAGCGCCTAGGCGAGAGTCACGTTTTTGAAAAAAGAGCCGTCCTCCAGCCGCGAAGACCTTGCCTTTCAAACTCGTAGGGCGAGTGTACACGGCGCCAGGGCGAGGGCCACATTTTGAGAATGAGCCGTCGCTCCGTGAATCTCTTGCAAGCTTTTGTGACGAGTGTGCGCGGGGCCAAGTCGAGAGCCACATTTTGAATATGAGTCACCCTCCATCCGTGAAGCTCCTGCACACTTTTGAGACGAATGTGCGCGGCGCGTAGGCGGGGGGCACAGTTTGAACGGGACCCGCCCCCCGTGTGTGCAAGTGATGCAAATTTTAATGTTGTAAACCAGAAGCGGTGAGGAAGTCCAAGGCGAAACGACCGACCCGCCCTACCGACAGGTCTCGGGGTGCGATCGAGGGGTGCTACTTGCAAGGAAATTGAAGGGAGGAGGAGGAGGAGGAGGAGGAGGAGGAGAAGGAGGAAACGGGGGAGAAGGAGTAGGAGGAGGAGCAGGTGGAGGAGGAGGAGGAGGAGGAGGAGCAGAGGAGCAGGAGCCAGGAGCAGGAGGAGGAGGCAGGAGGAGGAGCGAGGAGGAGGAGAGGAAGAGGGGAGAAAGAGAGGAGGGAGGAGGAGGAGGAGGAGGAGGAGGATGGAAAAGTGGTGAAAGACGGAGTGAGTTCCCAACAGTTCCCGTGTGAGCTGCTGTGCTCCTGCCGCTCTTCCCATCTTCCGCCCGCTGCTGCTCCCGCTGCCGCCAAGCTGTGCCTGCAGTGACGCCTCCTCCTCCTCCTCCTCCTCCTCCTCGTCCTCCTACTTTTCCTCCCTCCCTCTCTCCTCCTCCTCCTCCTCCTCCTTTTCCTCCTCCTCACTCCCCTCCTCCTCCTCTCATACCTCTAGTCTCCTCCTCCACTCCTCCTCCTCCACTCTCCTCCTCCTCCTTCCTCTCCACTCTCCTCCTCCACTCTCCTCCTCCGCCTCCTCCTCCACTCCTCCTCTTCCGCTCTCTTCCTCCTCCTCCTCCTCCTCCTCCTCCTGCGCTTCTCCCTGTGCGTCGGTCTGCTGCCTTCGAGCCTCGCGGCCAGAGAGCACGGAGGTAGCCGAAGCTTGGCCACGGCTCAGTGACGGGTGTTTGCATGAGTGGCCCGGGGGATTCGATCCAGAAAACACAGAGTCGGGCGCCTCCCCACAAAACAGAGTCCCACCCGAGGTCCTACGTGGAGGAGAGGGGGGCAGGGCGCTCACCACGGGTTTGCCATTTTGTCCTTCTGGCCGGCGCGCCTGTTCACACGTTGCATTGCCTCATCCTGTAGCACTACCGGAGCGCAGATGCGTCGTCGCAGTTTAAAGAGACTGCTGCATCGGGGTCGTAAACTTCTGGCACTTTCACAGGGGTTGTGTCATCGGGAACGCGAGTCGATTGTGATTTACAGGAGGTGATGGATTTGAGAACGCGACTCTGATATAGTATATAACGGGTTGTGGCTTCTGCAGCGCGAGCCCGTTGTAACTCGCAAGTTATTGTCGCCTCGGGAGCGCGAATCTGTAGTAATGTTCAATGGATTGTGGTTTCGGGCTCCGCTGGACCCACCAGCAGCCCTCAAAGCGGCAACATATTCAAAGTTCGCAGCTTCAAGGGATGGCGAGGTCTACTCTGAATCTGCGTGGGGCGTCACTCCGCTGGACCCCCCAGCAGCCCTCAAAAGTTATGACAGCTTCGCAGTTCGCAGCCCCCAGGAACGGCGGGCGAGGTCTAATTTGAATATGCGCAAGACGTCATTCATTTGGACCCCCCAGCAGCCCTCAAAATGGGCGACAACTTCGCAGATCGCAGCCCCCCCAGGGATGGTGAGGTCGACTCGCAACCTGCGTGAGACGTCATTCCGCGTGGCCACCAAGCAGCCCTCGAGTGTCGACGGTTTCGCAGCTCGGAGCCCCCCAAGGGATGGCGAGGTCCAGTCTGAATCTGAGCGGGGCGCGGGGCGTCACTCTGCTGGACCCCCCCAGCAGCCCTCAAACGTGGCGAACGCTTCGCAGTTCGCACCCCCCCAGGGATAGCGAGGTCGAACCTGGATCTGCGCAGGACGTCTTTCGCTGCCCCCCCCCCCCCCCAGCGGCCCTCGACAGTGGGAACAGTTTCGCAGACGCAGCCCCCCCGGGATGGCGATGTCAAACCTGATTTCGAGTGGCGCGCCACTCCGCGCCCCCCCCCCCATCAGCCCTCGACATTGGCGACGGTTTCCTCAGATTACGGCCCCCGGGGGATGGCGAGGACACGCAGGACGGCGAGGCAGGAGGCAGGCTGGCAGGCACGCTGGGAGGAGGGAGGGGGAGGTAAGAGGCAGGAGGGCGAGATGAGGAGGGAGGCGGGAGGAGGAGGAGGAGGAGGAGGAGGAGGGAGGAGCGAGGAAGGAGGGAGGAGAAGGAGGAGGAGGAGGAGGAGGAGGAGGAGGAGGAGGAGGGGGAGGAGTGTGCGACCGCAGTGCTCTGTGGAAGGCGAGAACCCAACGCAGGAGGGTGGGGAAACATCGAGGAAGGATGGCGAGGTAAGAGGCAGGAGGGGGAGATGAGGAGGGAGGCGGGAGGAGGCGTGTGCGACCGCAGGGCTCCGTGGACAACGAGAGCCCAGCGCAGGGAGGGCCAGGAAACGACGAGGGGCAACGTTAGGGGGGGGCCCAGGGAGGGGCGCCTCGCATCCACGACCAAGGGCCCCATAGCCCGACCCGCCCAGGAGCATGCGGTTTTGCCATCGGGGGCCCCTCGCCGATCCATCGACGATGCATCGCCTGTTCCCACTCGATGCCCCCCCTCCCAAAGCTGATCCCCCCAGGAGGCGGAGGCGGAGGAGAAGACGGAGGAGGAGGAGGAGGAGCAGGAGGAGGAGGAGGAGGACGAGGAGGAGGAGGAGGAGGAGGAGGAGGAGCACCTTCTGAACAACAAGGCGATTAGCAAGGCCCTCGGGCGCGTGCACTCCCCGCTCCGGTTTGCTCAGGGTGCAGATGTCCCGCAGCGCTTGCAGGACATGTTCCCCAAGCCTGCGCGTCCGCTCGCTTCCCAGAGCCCTCACGAGGACGTTGCATCCGAGCTGAGGGATGAGCTCGCGTCCCACATCCGCTCTGCAGTCGCGGCACTTCCCCCCATGTGCGGGGCCGGCGCCAACGGGGCCTACTACGAACACCTCCAGGTGCACGCCTACGTCCCGGGTGGTTCCAATGTCCTGGCGAACGTGCTCGCGGACCTGCTCACGGGTGACGCTCCAGAGGAAGCCGTCCGAGCGTCGCGCAGCGGCCGCTGCCATTCGCCTTTGAAGCCAGGCTCCGATGTCGACATCCGGCCGCTGGTTTCACCTACGGTGCATTGGAGGGCAACGCTCCGCGGATGGGGATCGATGTTCTCAGACGAGGTCCGCGACGCTGTCGGCAAGTCCCAGTACGGGGTCGCGCGGCCAGGCGGTCCTGTCGCATGCCGGCACTTCATAGAATCCCAGATGTACGCAGACCCCACCCTTACCATCGCGGCACTGGACGTCGCCAACATGCGCGGCAGCATGTGTTTGGGGAACATCGAGACTGAGGTGCAGCACCGCGTCCCTAGGATGTGGCCCCTGGTCTCCCGTTGGCTTCGCCCCGAGAGGCGCCATGTGTACAAGGATCCTGGCGGCGCTTTGCACGAGATCGTCGCCACCAGAGGGGTCGACCAAGGGTGCCCTTCGGCCTCGTTTCTGGCCTGCCTCGGGGTCGCCCCGGTGCACGAGACCCTCTCGGAACTGTCGACGGTGGCCGGCCTCCAGGACGACATCCTCACGCCCCCGGCTGGCCTGAAGGCGGCCTTAGAGGCTGCTGCCCCGGCCTTCAACGTTGCAGGGTGCACGCTCAAGCTCCGGAATTGTTCGGTCTGGTCGCCAGGGGCATGCGACGACGGAGCATCAGGAATCCAGCGGGTGGAGGCGCCCCCCCTCGTCTTGAAACAGCCGCTCGCGCGCCTGGTGGCCACGGAGAGCGGAGCCCTGGCCCTCCGCTTTTCGGAACAGCCGTGCCAAGACGTAGCGGAGGAACGGCGGAAGACCTTGACGCGGTTCTCGGAGCTGAAGGCGGCCGGCCTTTCAGTCCACCACGCTGTTTCTCTCGCCCGTGTGGCGACCAGTGGGGATGCAGTGTACTTGCAGCAGTGCCAGCCGCTGACGAACGGCAACATGCTCGACTTGGGTTCTGTTTTGCTTGATGGGATTTTCGACCCCCTGGGGATCGAGCACTCCGAGGTTGCAACCGCGCTCTATCGCCAGCGGTGGTTTCTTCCATGGAAGGAGGGCGGCTATGGCCTGGCCAGCGCGTGCGCCAGTTCTCGGTCCAACTTCGTCGCCTCCTGGCTCCAGGACCTGCCGGAGAACGCGGCCACCATGGGGCTCCCCAGCGCGGCGGTGCTCTTGACCAAGGCGCTTGCTTTGCGAGCATGCCTCGAGACGGTCGTCGGGGAGATGGGCTCGCAGGGCGTCAACCTCCCGGCCGCGCTCGACGACGTCCTGCACTCTGCCTCTCCAAGTTATGCTTGAATATTCGTAGCGTTGCCACGGAAGATTACGTCACTTCGATGCGGGAGTCTGGCGGCAGCGGCGGAGGCTCGTGGATGGCCGTCCCCACGAGGCCAGAGCGTTGTCTAACGGATCAGGGATTCGTCACCAGCACCCGTCTGCGGATGCATCTCGGCGTGCACCTGCGACAGCATGGCCACGAGCTGCACTGCGCGCATAAAAGGGGGGGGAGGAATGCGGGCTACCAGGTTTGCAACCAAGCGGTGGACACCAAAGGGTTGCACAGCCTACTGTGCAAGAGGGGCGGTTTCGTGGTCCGCAGACACGACGCTGTCCGGGACCTGTTTGCAAACATGCTGGCCGAAATGTTGGGCACTCCCGCGCGCACCGAGCAGCATCCGCCTGGAGAGTTGCCAGACAATCGGCGCCCCGACGTCGACTACTACGACAAAGACCTCGTCCGCCAGTACTTGAACATCGCTGTCGTTACCCCGCACACGCGGGCCCTCCCGGGCAGCGCAGCCTTGCACCGCCAGGGCGCTCTGATTGAGCGAGAGGAAAGCTCCAAGAGACGGAAATACCACACATTGAGCCTCACGCCGGTGGTCATGTCACACTTAGGCCGGCTCGGCGGCGGCTGTCAGAGCGTCGTCAAGAGCCTCGCCTATGATCTCGACGAGCGCCACAGGTCGATTGCCATCGACGCCTGCTACCAGCGCTTAGCGGCAACGCTGCAGCGCGCCAGCGTCGAACTGTTGGCGTCCGCGGCGCCCCTGATCCCCTAGCTCTTGGGCCCGCTCGCCTTCCTACCTCCTCTCCGCTCTCCCCTCACTGGGGCCCCGCCTGACTGCAGTGCCACCGCGGTGCCGCGCCTTTTTTTCCCCCCTCCCCCTCCCTTCCCCTCTTCTCCCCCGTTCCTTGCCTCCGGCGGGCGCGCGACCGCCTAAGGGGGGGTCTGGTGGCTCACACCTCCCCGCCGCGCGTCCGTCTCCTCCGCCTTCCGGTTCCCTCCTGCCCCTTCCTCCCTCCTCCCTCCCCCGGGCAGTTTTTTTTTCGGGGTGTGTCCTGTCGCCGACGCCGAGGCGGGCTGTCGCCCCCCGCCCGGGCGTTGAACCAAAAAACCTGATGGACACACACCCGCGGAGTGACGGTTTTTGAAAGCATTGTGGTTAATTTTCTCGGCCTGGCGCGCATGGACTATCCTCACGTGCCTGACGCCAGTGGACACCCGTCCTAAAGGTGGACGGGTGCTGGGGTCGCGGCGGCAGCAGGAGGAGGAGGAGGAGGAGGAGGAGGAGGAGGAGGAGGAGATTGGAGGAGGAGGAGGAGGAGGAGGAGGAGGAGGAGGAGGAGGAGGAGGAGGAGGAGCTGACGTTCCCCCTCGCCCTCTGCTTTCCGTTTCCTTCTTTTCTCACTCCGTCCCGGCGTCCGCCCTCCTGGCGCACAGGACCAGGGCGAGCCGGGCGTGAGGGAGATTTGCGTCCCCAGGAGCCAGGAGGCGGTGCCCGGCTCTGCGGCCGCTGCGGTCGGGTCGGTGGGCAGATGGAGAGGGAGAGGACGGGGCAGAGAAAGAGAGAGTGCGTGATTTCATATCTACAGGATAGAGGGGTAGAGAGAACGAGAGAGAGAGAGAGAGAGAGAAACAAAAAAAAGAAAACAAAACATATCGTGGGTAGGGGAGATAGAGGGAACGAGAGGGAGAGAGAGTGCCAGTGACAGAGAGGGAGAGAGAGGGAGAGAGAGAGAGATAATGAGAGAGAGAAACATGTATACATATATATATATATATAATAGGGCATAGAGATGGCGGGAGGGAAGGAGGGATAGGCATATGTAAAAATATATAAATACATCAGAGCGATGGAGGCTGAGCCGAACGGACATTCACTGTCCCTGGGTGCGTGGTTGAAGTAGAATTCCGCGATGCGGTTTCTTGTTGTTGTTGTTGTTGAACATTATTACTTCTAAAGAATATTTTTTGTTGGGGCCCCTGGTGCACGACCCCCCCGCCGCGCCTAGGCCGCAGCCACGTTTTCATCATTTTCGTGAGGAAGTCTCAGGCAAAACGGGTTGGTCCGGATCCGGTTGGTTGTTGATGTTGTTACGATCGGTTCCCCCTTGCCCTGCGCCCTCTCCCCCGTTGTTCCCCCTCCCTTGCAAAAAATAGCTAAAAGTGGACCATTTCTTGTTCTAACATATTCCAAACTTCAAGAATCCCTTGCAAAAAAAAGTAAAAGTTGACATTCGACGCGCGCAAAACGAAATTCCTTCCAAAACCTTAGTTTCGTAGCGATTTTAACATAAAAAAATCAAACGATTGAGTCCACAAGCAATCGGGAAAAAACGTCAAAATCTCATCCCGCGCGCTCTTGCGGATTCGTAGGAAAACCAACACTTTTTAAACATTTCTGTCAAACGGGCTTTTGCGAGCAACTTTTTCGAACTTCTGCGACAACGGTTGCGCACCTGCAGGGCCATCATCCCTGTCAAATAATACCATGCGGGACACATTCGGTTTTTCTTCGCGCGCGCACGCCGTCGTCGTCGGCCGCGGGGCCCTGAATAGTAGCCACGGTCGTCCGCATGCCACGAAGTGAAGTGTCCGAACGTCATAGGGCGGGAAGCTGGGTGTGGGGGGTGGCGAAGAGTCGTTTGGAAATTTGGTAGAGCTTGAACCGGCCCCCCCACAAAGTGGGGGTATTGCCCGCCTCCTATGAAAACCCTGGCACTGGTGAGAACGGAGTGTCCACGTGCTAGTAATTGTTGTTGTTGTTGTTGTTGTTGTTGTTGTTGTTGTTGTTGTTGTTGTTGTTGTTGTTGTTGAAGATTATTACTTCTAAAGAATAATTATTGTTGGGACCCCTGGTGCACGACCCCCCCGCCGCGCCTAGGCCGCAGCATCATTTTCATCATTTTCGTGAGGAAGTCTCAGGCAAAACGGGGGAGTCCGGATCCGGTTGTTTTGTTGTCCCCCGCTTTCCCTTGCAAAAAATAAGCTAAAGTGGACATTTCTTGTTCTAACATAACCAAACTTCAAGAATCCCTTGCAAAAAAAGGTAAAGTGGACATTCGCGCGCGCAAGACGAAATCCTTCCAAAACCTTAGTTTTCGTAGCGATTTTAACATAAACATAAAAAACCAATGGTTTTTTTCAAAAAAAATGTCAAACTTTCATCCCGCGCGCTCTTGCGGATTCGTAGGAAACCCAACACTTTTTAAACATTTCTGTCAAACGGGCTTTTGCGAGCAACTTTTTCGAACTTCTGCAACAACGGTTGCGCACCTGCCAGGGCCATCATCCCTGTCAAATAATACCATGCGGGACACATTCGTTTTTCTTCGCGCGCGCACGCCGTCGTCGTCGGCCGCGGGGCCCTGAATAGTAGCCCCGGTCGTCCGCATGCCACGAAGTGAAGTGTCCGAACGTCATAGGGCGGGAAGCTGGGTGTGGGTGGTGGCGAAGAGTCGTTTGGAAATTTGGTAGAGCTTGAACCGGCCCCCCACAAAGTGGGGGTATTGCCCGCCTCCTATGAAAACCCTGGCACTGGTGAGAACGGTGTGTCCCCACGTGCTAGTAATTGTTGTTGTTGTTGTTGTTGTTGTTGTTGTTGTTGTTGTTGTTGTTGTTGTTGTTGTTGTTGAATTCTCACTTCTGAAAAAGAATTATTGTTGATCCCCCCCCGCCGGGGCATACTGTTTTTCTCTCAATCAAAGTGTGCCCCTCGACGCTCGCACCCTGTTTTTTGACAGGGAAAGTCTTCCTGCTCAAACTGGCCCCCTGGCCCCCGGGTTACAACAACAACGGTTCCCGCTTGAGACTTCCTTACAATTTAGCCAGGACCCCCGCTCCCGCCCGAGACTTCCTCGCATCTTATTCAGGAGTCGCGCTCTCGCTTGGGACTTCTTTACAATTGATTCAGGAATCGCTCTCTCGGCGCTCTGGAATCGCGCTCTCGCTGGAGGTTTGCTTGCAACTTATTGATTTCGAAGAATGGCCTTGCGTAGGAATTTCTCGCAATTTGCCCAAGCCGCGCGCTCCCGACACCCAGGCACCCAGGAGTCGCGCCCGTTGTGGCCCCATGTGCATGCCCTTCGTGGCCCCGCTGTCGCCATGTGTGTCCCCCTCACTGTCCTACGTGGCCCAGTTGCTACCCTCAGCGGCCCCATAGTTGCCTTCTGTGGCCCCGCATTATATGCACTTCGTGGCCCCCGCTCGTTCGCGCTCTTCGTGGCCCCATGCGCATTCCCTTCGTGTCCCCGCTGTCGCCCTTCGTGGCCTACTTCGTGCCCTTCGTGGCCCTGCTGTCGTTCTCTCTCGCTTTCGCTCGTCGTCGCCGTCGTCGTCGTCGTCGCCGTCGTCTTCGACGTCGTCGTCGTTGTCGTCGTCGTCGTCGTCGGTCCCCCGGTCCGCGGCCGCCCCGCCGATCAGCGCTGCCGCTGGCCAGGCCGGCGGTCCGCGGCCGCCCCGCCGCTTGCGGGGGCCCGTCCTGCAGGGAGGAAAGGTATACCCCCCCAAAAGGGGTTCGATCGAAGACGAAGAGGGCGGGTATCGAGGGTAGGGGAAATAAGCATTATTGGACACTCGAGCATATAAGGGCGAACAGTCTTAACTTACGATTGTTATTATCCTTATTCTTATTCTTATTATTATTATTATTGTTGTTGATGTTGCTGTTGCTGTTGCTGTTGCTGTTGTTGTTGTTGTTGTTGAACACTATTACTTCTAAAGAATTATTATTGTTGGACCCCCTGGTGCACGCCCCCCGCCCAAAACCTAGGCCGCAGCTACATTTTCATCATCTTTCTGCGAAAGCTTCAGAAAAGTGGATTACCCCCGGATCCGGTTTTTTGTTGACGCTCGTTTTCCCTTGCAAAAAACAATAGAAAATGAAAATTCTTGTTCTTAGTTGATCAAAGTTTAAGAATCCCTTGCAAAAAATAAGGTAAAGTGGACATTCGCGCTCGCAAGACGAAATCCTTCCAAAAACTTAGGTTTCGTAACGATTTTAACATAAAAACATCAAAAACCCAATGGTTTTTTAAGAAAAAAATGTCAAAATGTCCTTCCGCGCGCTCTTGCGGATTCATAGGAAACACACCACTTTTTAAACATTTCTGTCAAAAGGGTCTTTGCGTGCTACTTCTTCAGGTGCTTTGAACTTCTCCAACAACGGTTGCGCGCCTGCGAGGGCCACCATCCCTTGCAAAAAATGAGACGAGCTTCCGAACATGCTCGATTACCAGGCCTTGCCACCGCAGGTCCACAACGTGCTCGCGGTAGCACTGCCGTATGCAAGCACCGGCCTTCCCGCCAGCAGGCGTATCGGCAATCTCATTGGGCATCTGGGGCCGCACGGGTATCAGCCAGGCCCGCACGTGTATCAGCCAGGCAGCCGGGCACCCACGCGCCCGCTCCGCGCCATCGCAGACGACGATGCGTCGCGCCTTTAGTATGCTTCTGGATGCGAAGACCATTCGGTTGAGTATACCCCTACGTGTGACTGGACCTGTTTGCGAAAGCAGGAGAAAGTACGGCACCCCTTTGTGTCCAGAGCCGCGCCGTCTGCGTTCTTCCTTTCTCGCTTCTCTCCTTTCCTCCTTGTCCTGCTCCTCCTCCCCCTCTTCCGCCTTGGAGCCGTATTGGAACTGTCGATGGCCATCTCCCTTTCTCCCTCGCATGTCTGCTTGTACATACGTATAATTTCAGAACTTACCGTGCATGCGATCGTTACAACATGGTGGACCGTGCGTATGTCACGAACCTTGTATACATGTGTTTCTCTCCCTCCGTCTGGCTGTGCACGCGCGCGTTGGGCACTGAGAGTTAGGATCATAGCGCCATGAGTCTATGAGCAATGCATGCGTCATCCTTGGGACTGTATAACATCAGTGTAACACATGTACTTCTGTAATCGCATCCCCACGAATTTGCCCCAAAAAATGTGACCAACTATCTTGGCACTGCGTACCATCTCACGTGTACCGTGTACCACATCATATGTAACAGATGTGATCAACCTCTGTGGGTGTGTACCCCAAGCCAGTGTAGTAGCCAGGGTCGTCCGCACGCCACGAAGTGAAGTGTCCCAACGTCATAGGGCGGGAAGCTGGGTGTGGGTGGTCTCGAAGAGTCGTTTGGATATTTGGTAGAGCTTGAACGGCCCCCCCACGAAGTGGGGGTATTGGCTGGTGTCGCAAGAAAACCCTGGCACTGGGGAGAACACTCAGCGTTCGGGTAAAATGATTGTTGTTGTTGTTGTTGTTGTTGTTGTTGTTGTTGTTGTTGTTGTTGTTGTTGTTTGTTGTCGTCGTCCCACCCGCAACCCGCCCCGCGACCCACCCGCGACCCACCCCGCGACCCACCCCGCGACCCACCAGCGACCCACCCGCGACCCACCCGCGACCCACCCCGCGACCCACCCCGCGACCCACCCCGCGACCCACCCCGCGACCCACCCCGCGACCCACCCCACGACCCACCCGCGACCCACCCGCGACCCACCCGCGACCCACCCGCGACCCACCCCGCGACCCACCCGCGACCCACCCGCGACCCAAACCACGTTCAAGGTACAAACCAACATTTTCGGCGCCTGCGGCGGGCTTTTTTTGCATTCCTTCCAGGTGGAGAGCCCGCGACCCACCCCGCGATCAACTCGCGACCAACCGCGACCCAAACCACGTTCAGGGTACAAACCACATTTTTCGGCGCCTGCGGCGGGCATCTTTTGAATCGTTCTAGGTGGAGAGACCGCGGCCCAC
>CAUYUJ010014710.1:0-27876 GCA_963575745.1 Prorocentrum cordatum
GTGAGCGCCACGCCCGTGGACATGGACGGCCCGTGCGAGTTCATGCGGGACCCCATCGGCAGCACGACCGACCCGATGCTCGCCCCGTACGTCCAGCAGGGTATGCACGGCTCTGTCGGCCAGGACTCCCCGGCGTACGCGAACGGCGCGGCCTGCGGCGCCCGCTACCTGGTCAGGTCCACCAGCGACGAGGGGGTGAACGGTGACTCGACCGGGCAGGGCGCGGCGTCCGAGGCCATCGTGACGGTCAGCACGGGCGGCACCAACGGCACGGGCCGCCTCGACTGCTTCCCCGAGGCGTTCGAGGCGACCACGTGTGGCACCACGGGCGAGTTCGACGTCGAGTTCGAGGAGGTGGAGTGCGATGCCATCAGGACGACCCCGTCGGTGACCAGCTTCGAGGCGAAGAACCAGTACTACTGCAAGATGGTCTTCAACAACGTCGGCAAGTGGGGCGCGCTCTCCAAGGTGTACGTCGTGGCCAGCGCTGAGCCAGCCCAACTAATGCCAATTAACTGTATAATTCGATATTCTGAGTTTGATTTAATTAGTTTTGCAATCGCAATTCAGGTACCCATTCCCGAATTAAGGGCGGCCGGCCCTCCCTCTTCAGTCCCCTCCCGCACTCTCCTCCCCCGACGCCCTGCCCCCGACCCCCGCCGACGACAGCCGACAACAACCACGACGGACATCAGCGGAAACGACGACAGCAGACAGCAGGACTCACCGCCTCCCCAGACGGCCATTCCAAGGGGGCTGGCGCCAGCTGCAGCCCGAGCCCCCCAGGGGAAGAGCCCCATTCCCACGGTAGGACTCTCCTGGGACCAGTTCCCCGCTGGGGCCTGCGCGGATCCGCTGCGGGTCCCGGCGGCGCCCTGGCTTGTGCAGCAAGCCCACAAGAGCCAAGCAACAACAACGACGAGCCAAGAAGCAACAATGACGACCACAAGGGGCGCCACGACCCCCAACAGGGGTGCCGCGCGCAGCAGCCCAGGCGCAATGAATGGCACCAAGACTATCGTTACCAGAACGACTACGACCAGCAGCAGCGCAATTACGAGCAGCACCAGCAACAGCGGCACCAGCAGCAACGCCACCGCGACCACGACCAGCAGAGCCACGACGACGGCCAACAGCAACACCGCCACGACGGCGACCAGCAGAGCCACGGCCAGCAATGTCACCACGACCGCAGGCACCAACACGACCGCGACGGCGACCAGCATCGCCACGACTCCGCCCAGCACAAGAGGCGCCACGACTCCCAACAGCGGCGCCGCGCACAGCAGCCCAAGCGCAACGAACGGCACCACAACGACCACGACCAGAACGGCTACAACCAGCAGCAACGCAACTTCGAGCAGCAACAGCAGCAATGCCACCGCGACCGCCACCAGCAAAACCACGGCGATAGCCAGCAGCAACACCGGCACGACGGCGACCCGCAGCGCCACCCCCAGCAGCGCCACCACGACCGCAGGCAGCTGCGCCACCGCGACGACGACCAGCAGCGCCACGACTACGCTCAGCAGCAACAACAGCAGCAGCAGCAGCAGCAGCAGCAGCAGCAGCAGCAGCAGCAGCAGCAGCAGCAGCAGCAGCAGCAGCTGCAACGCCACTACCAGCTGCAGCACCACGATGGAATCCGGCAAGTCCACAACAACGGCGGCCGGCGGCACCACGACAACGGCGAGCAGCGGCACCACTACGACGGCGTCCAGCAGAGTCACGGCCGACAACGCCACCACGACTACGACCAGCAGCACCACCACGACCGCGACCCGCAGCACCGCGACGACGACCAACAACGCCATCAAGACTGCGACCAGCAACACCACGACGACAGCCAGCAGCGGCCCCTCCTCGACGGCGACCAGCAACGCCACCACCAGCAGCGCCACTACGTCAGAGGCCAGCAGCACCCCCGCGACCGCGACCAGCAGCATCGCGACGACGGCCACGACTGCAAGCAGCAATGCCGCCACGACAACGACCAGCAGCAGCAGAGCCACACGACCAGGACCACGGGCAGCATGGCAGAGAACAGCACGCCCAGGGCCCCAAGCAACACGGCGCAGTTCGGCAGCTCTACGCGCGCAACTCAGAGTGGAACCAGCAGCATCACAGTGGAGGGAGGAGCGATGCCCTACCCAAGCACGACGCCCTGCACGACGCCCTCCCCCAGCCCGACGCCCTACCCCAGCCCGACGTCCCGCCCGACGCCCAGCCGCAGCAGGACGCCTTCCCCTACGCCCTACCTCAGCACGAGGACCGACCTGACGCCCAACCCCAGCACGACGCCCTACACGACGCCCTTCCCAAGCACGACGCCCTACACGACGCCCTCCCCCAGTCCGACTCCCTACTCGACGCCCAGTCTCAGCACGACGCACTCCCGTACGCCCTACTCCACCCCGACGCCATACCCGACACGCAGTCCCAGGACGACGCCCTCCCCTACGCCCTACTCCACCCCGACGGCCCACCCGACGCCCAGCCCCAGCACGACGCCCTACACGACGCCCTACCCAAGCACGACGCCCTACACGCCCTACCCAAGCACTACGCCCTACACGATGCCCTACCTCAGCCCGACGCCCTCCACCAGCCCGATGCCCTTCCTGACGCCCACCGTTTACACGACGCCCTACCCCAGCCCGATGCCCTGCACGACGCCTCGCCCCAGCACGACGGCCTACCCGATGATGTCATTCAGCACGACGCCGAACCCGACGTTCCACCCCAGCCCGACGCCCTACCCGACACCCAACCCCAACTCGACGCCCTACCCGACGCCGGCCCCCAGCACGACGCCCTGTCCGGCGCCTTACCCCAGCACGTTGCGCTACCCAGCGCCGTACACCAGCCTGACGCCCCGACCCAGCCCGACGCCCTACCCGACGCCCGACTCAGACTGGCCCGACTTCCCGCCTGGCGGCCGCCAGACCGCCAGCGCTGCTGCAGCCCCGCCTGGCGGCGCCCCCGGCCCGAGCTGGACGACTTCGTGGACTCAGGGATTTGGAATCCAAACGGGGCTTAACTTCTCGGTCGCCTCGTCGCTTGAGGGGCCCTCGTGGTCCTGGGGAAACCCCACCTTCCATGTGGGGCCGATCGATCCGCCGTCCCCCAGGTCCTTGTGGACCCGCGCCCTCCAGACGGGCTCAGTCTGTCTGGGTATCGCGCCTGCTTTTGTCCTGCACGCCTCTCCCCGCTGCCCTCCTGGCCTTTCCTGCCCTCCCTGCCCGTGCGGCGCTGCCGGCGCCCCGTCTCCCGACCCCGCCTTCGCTCCTCTCCGTGACCCCTCCTTCGCTTCCTCCTCGCTCGTCTCCTCTTTCCTGGTCGCCACTTTCCATTCTTTCCACTGGTTCACCCTGCTGGACCTCGCGGGTCCGGGAGGGGGGACCGGCCCAGTCTCTTTGTGGAATCCTCCAGGGTCTCCCTCGCAAGGACCCGGCACCAGCAGCGTCGCGCCCGCGACGGCGACGAGCGGTGCCTGGAGCAGCGCGTCTTCGAGCGACACGTGCGGTACCTGCTCTACGACGAGGAGCAGCACGACAGAGTCGGACACCGAGACGCTGGGCAGCACGACAACCACCAGCAGCACCAGCCTCACGACCACGAGGGCGACGAGCGGTGTGCACTCCCTCTCCTTCCCCCTTTCCTTGACTTCCTACTCGTCCTCCTCCTCCTCCTCCTCCTCCTCCTCCACCGTAGCCATTTTGGCTCAAGATGATGAGTTCCGCAGGGGAACAAGCGGATACCGCTAGTCCGCGGCTGGCAAGACTTCTTGAGGTCTGGCATCTTCTTCGGTCCACCTCACCTGCGCTCGGGTCGGCGGGTAAACGGAGGCCTTTCCCGTTCCTGCCGGCCCGAGCGCACCCAGATTCGTGGCCATGGGCCCTGCGAGGGATGGCACGCAGGCTGGCGACGGCGGTGCTGCTGGCGCTACTGGGCGGACTGGTGGCAGCGACAGGTCGTCGAGTCGGAGCGATGCATCGGACGCCGAGCGGTCTGCATCTCGTAGTGGAGAAGGAGCTCGGCGCCGCCGTCGCAGACAGCATAGAGAACGCGAGCGAGGGCGGGATCATCTACATGAGCGTGACCCCTGGCGTCAAGGGAGTGGTCGTGGAGGCAGGAGCAGCACGGAGGGGGTTCGCCCACCTGGTGCAGATGCGGCTGCCCCTGCTGCGCCCGCGCCTGTGGGAGGAGGAATTCCTGCACTGGCTTCCACCGCAGGGCTGCCCGCCAGCGTGGCGCAAGAGCTGGAGCGGATCCTGGTCGAGGCGACGGCCAACCTCAACGCGACGACGTCGGCGGCCCAGGCACAGATGGCCACGGTCGTCGCCACCCACGCCCAGGAGTGCTCGGCCCGCTTCGCTGTGGTCGACGCGGACGTCGCCCGCTTGCGGGAACGTCAGCACAGGCTCGAGGCGTCCAACGAGGAGCTGCGCGGCGCTGTCCAGAGCATCACGGAGGCCCTGGAGCGCGCGGAGGCTCAGGTACCACTATTTCAGGCAGCGAGGCAGGAGATGTGGGACAGACCCGCGGCTCCGAACCTCTTCCAGATCCAGGTCGAGTCGGGCGTCACGAGCGCGGAGATCATCGTTGGTATTGAGGACTGGCTCAAGGCTGCCATGGTGTCGGGTGGTCAGTACGCGCTCCACTCCCTCCCGTCTGGGAAACACTACGTGCTGGAGCTCACGGGTGGCGTGGTGGGCTACGAGCGCGCCAAGAGGCTGGCCGCGCACCTCCGCACGCCGAGCGGCTGGAGGAGCTTCACGGCCGGCGGCCGCAGGATGTACATCAACATGGACAAGTCCAAGCGCTCCCTGCGGGTGGAGCTGCACACCAAGCGCCTTGGCCAGGCTCTGGAGGAAGTACGTGGAGGTGCTGGGCGCTGGTGGCCAAACAAAGCGAAGGGGGAGGTCAAGTTTGACAACGTTGAGGTGGCCAGCGTTCTGGTCGCGGAGGAGGATGCCCCCACGGAGCTGCGCTGGAACAATCCGATGGTGGCAAAGTTGGGCATCGACAAGAGCAAAGTGCAGGAGGTGTTCAATCGCATGGTCGGCGGTGGGTCCAGAGAGGTACAGTGGTGTCCCTAACACTTGCTCGGCGCGCTGGCGCCCGTGGCAGTACCAATATGATGAAGTGTTCAACAGTCCATTGAAGGTCATCTCGTGGAATGCACGCGGTCTGCTTCTACGGGATCCTCTACGTAGACGACGCAAGTTAGCAATCTTGCGGTCATATATGGCGAAGAAGTATGTGATTTTGGTGCAGGAGACGCACGGTGCGGCGGTCATTTTGGAGGCGTTTGTGCGCTCGCAGCCCTTCTCCTACAAGACCCACTTCTCTGCTCTCCGCGATGGGCGTGGTGGCGGCGTGGCTACGTTGATCCCATCTTCAGAGTTGCATGAATGGGAGGAGCTGCATCCATCGTGGCACCCAGTCTCGACGACTACGGAGCTGGTTCCTGGACGAGTGCTAATGGTGAAGGTCAGTGTGGTGGTGCGGAAGCCTGACTCGGTGACGCACCTGCCTGCAGAGGCTGACGAGTGCCGCGTCGGGGTCACCCTCATCAACGTGCACAACCACGACCTCAACGCTGAGGACAAATCGAGAGTGGCGACAGCATGGCGGAGGGCGATGAGGGAGGCGCGCAGGTCCCCGATGCAGGAGCTCTGTGTTGCTGGCGGCGACTTCAACCTACCAGTGGGTGATCGGCGCTACTATCGCATGCCGACGCCGACGGCGATGAGGTCCCCCGTGCGTGACCACCAGGCCAGATCCTTCTGGCGTGACCTCTTCGACGAGTGCGTGGAGATCAACGGCAAGGACGCCGCGCACTATGACAGGCACTCGGACTCCGCCTCCACGCTGGACCGCTTCTTCACCAGCCTGCCGAGGGACGCGCATCCCTGCCTCCGTGCTACCCGCGCGGTCGACGCGGACCCTGCGACGCTGTCGCTGCGCAGGTTGAGTGATCACGGAGTTGTGGGGCTCGTGCTGGGTCTCCGCAAGGAAAGGCCGATGGCGGAGAGGAGGATCCCCGCCTTTGTCTTCAAGTCGCAACAGTATCCAAAGTATTTCAAGGATCTGCACGCTGCCGAACAGGAATTGCTTCGCAGTCGGGGAACTGATGGAGATGTTCATGAGGAGTGGGCTGCTGCCAAGCGGGCCATGGTCTCGGCGGCGAAGGCCACGAGGAACCACATGATTGCGCTCGCCGACCTGCAGAACGTTTCGCAGGGCGCGGAGCTCAACGCCCTGGTGATGCGCTCGGCGGCCAGGACGGTCTGGACGAACGACGGCACCACGGCGCGCCTGCTGATCCAGTCCTCTCCTCTGGCTCGGAGGCACCTGCGCATCCAAGATGGCAAGGTGCTGGCGAGCGACACCTTGGTTTTCGGGGAAGTCGTGCGTGCCACCGCGGAGCGCATGCTGGATGAGCGACGTCAGGACGCTGCGAGACGTGCCCGTCGCGCCTTTGCGACGGCGCAGGCTCAGGAGGTTGAGTACTGGAAGCGGAAGCAGGGCAGTATAGTGAAGAAGGCCCAGCTGTGGCTCCGCAAGCTGCCCGTTTGGCAGCTGAGCGGCGTCAAGGTGTGTTCGACGGAAGAGCTCCCTGCCCCGCCTGTGACGGGGAGCGTCTCCGTGCGGCCTTCTGATGTCACGGTGAAGAACGCCGACGCTATGCTGGCCGCAGTGCGCGAGCACTGGGGCCCCATCTTCAGGAAGAAAGACATCGACGAGGAGGCGGCGAGGGAGTACATCGAGCGGTGGTTCGCGCCCGCTAGTGCACGCGAGGACTTTGCCTTCAGCGAGGAGGATCTACCACGAGCAGCTCAGCGTGGACGTGAGGTGGCCCCTGGACCTGACAGGCTGCCCTACGTCGCCTGGGCGCGGTCGCCCGCAGCGGTGGCCTGGCTGTACCGGCTGTGCCAGGAGGCGCTCGCGGGGCTGGGCTTCCCCGACGACTTCAACCACGGGCTGCTGGTCCTGATCCCGAAGAGTGGGGAGGCGTTCGGCGCGTCGGAGGTGGTGCGTCGGCCTGGTGCGCTTAGGCCGCTCATGCTGCTCAACACGGACAGGAAGATGATCGCGACCGTGGTCAACCATGAACTAGCTGGAGTGGCGAGGAAGGAGGCATCGGCGGTCCAGCATGGGTTCGTCCGTGGCAGGACGTTCATTCCGAACATCATCAAGCTGGACCTGATGGCGCGCACATTCAGTGCGCTCAGTGAGACGAAAGGAGGGCACCCTGCGCTGATCACGTTCGACGTGAAGGAGGCGTTCCCCAGCGTCAGCCGCCTCTGGATGGCGCTGGTCCTGGACAAGTGCGGCCTCTGCGACTCCGTGAGGACCCTGATCGGCGCCATGTACGACAAGCAGACGGCATGGCTGCGGGTAGGCGAGGACTTGCTGGAGGCTTTCGCGGTCACGGCAGGTGCGGCGCAAGGCTGTCCGATGTCGGGCTCACTTTGGGCGTTGCTCTTCTCGCCCTTCCTAGAGCACATGGCCTCCGTCCTGGACATGCCGTGGCGGCAGGAGTCCTGGAAGCCAGAGCTGCCCATAGTGCAACGCAAGGGCGACGTGGAGGGCTGCGCGGATGACGTGGGGATGGTGCTCCGCGACCTGTCCCTGCTGCCGCAGATCGGCCCGATCTTCAAGGCGATGCAGATGCTGGCGTGCCTGGAGCTCAACCTGTCTAAATGCTTCCTGGTGCCGCTCTGGGCGCCGATTACGGAGGAGATCGTGGTCTTCGTGAAGAGCGTGCTCGAGGCGAGCATCGCGGGCTGGTCAGGCTTCTCGGTCGCCTCCATGACGAAGTACTTGGGCTGCTGGCTGGGGCCTGGCGCCGACCTCGCCAGACAGTGGCACGACCCTGGGGCCAAGTATGCGGCGAGGACGAGGGCGCTGGGCGCCAGTGCCCTTTCCAACGATGCAGTGGTCCAGGCGTACAATGGGCTAGCGATCCCGTGCCTGCTCTATGTCGCCATGCTCTTCCCGATCCCCGACGGGCTCGTGGACAAGGAGCTGGACTTGTTGCACGTGCTGCTGCGCGTGCCACCGAAGTCGTTCAGGAAGGACTGCCTCCTGGCGCTGGGCTCCTCCCTGGACGTCACGGCGCCGCTCTCCCTCTTCGCCTCGGCGATGGCTGCGAGGCTGAGGGCGGCGATCAAGCTGCCGACGGAGTGGCTCGCCCTTCTCGAGGGCGTCGAGGACTTCTTCACAGACGTGCGGGGCGAGGCGCTGTGCAGGCTCGCGGACCTGCCGACTGGCCTCTTCGCGCCGGCGTGGTGGCAGGACCGCCGTGGGCCTGCGCGTCATCTCAGGGACGCCATGAGGTGCTGTACGCCGACCAGCAGGCCCAGGAACCGCCATCGGACGGAGGCCTGCCTGCGCGCCGCGAAGAGGCGCTCGCTGGCAGTGGAGGCTGCGTGGCTGGCGCAGCCCCATCGTGAGAGGAGGAAAAAGCGTTTTTCTTTCCAGTCCACCTATCGCTCCATCCTCTCTTCCCTCCTCTATATTGATTCCTTTCCTGTCACATTCAGGAAAAGGTTGGCTGTGTGGCAGGTGCGTGCGCCCGCCACACGTGTGTTGGCGCTGAGATGGGAGGCGCTTAAGTGCGTCCTTCGTAATAAAGGGAGGGGGGTGAGGTGGGCGGTGATCAAAGTAATGTGCGGAGCATGGCCCACAGCGGCCAGAATGCATGTCACGAATGTCCGTTCGGCCCCGTGTAAATTCGGCTGTGAGAATGGGGCCGACAATATGTCACACTATTTGAGGTGTCGGCACCTGTGGTGGGCTGCCTGTTTTCCTCGGGAATTTTGTTCCAATTCTGTATTAATGAAGCTCTGTCTTGGGTCCTCGCGGGACCATGCCTCGACCCCCGATGACTCGCTCGTTCGGTCGGTCTTGAGGCTTAGCCTGGCGCACCAGTTGCACGCCATCATATCTGCGCATCCTGGTTCTGGGCCACAGCACTTACTTCGTTGCCTTGATATTGCACGTGCGCGCACGGGTAGGTAGGCGACTCTTCCTCTGGAGCGACGTTCGCTCCTCCTCCTCCTCCTCCTCCTCCTCCTCCTCCTCCTCCTCCTCCTCCTCCTGGTCTCCACCCCATCGGAGTCGCGAGACAGTCAGTGCGGGCAGCACCTCGGCGTCGAGCAGAGCGTCTGGGACGGGCAGTGCGACACTGAGCAGTACGACGGAGTACAGGACCGCGCCTCCGGGCAGCGCGGCCGAGACCAGCAGTGCGGCGCCTAGCAGCAAAACGCCTTCTGGAACCACTGCGGCGGGCAGGTGGCCTGTCCCGCCGGCTCCTACGTCGACCAGCTCTTCGACTTCCTGGTCGACGTCGTCCTTGCCCCCCTTCCGCTCCACCTCGTCCTTTTCATTCTCCTTCACCTCCTCCCCCCCGCCGTTCTCTCCACCCCATCGGAGCCGTGAGGCAGGCAGTACGACCAACACCAGGAGCAGAACGACTGGGAACAGCAGCCTTACGTCGACCACTGCGAGCGGGACCAGCGGCACAACAGGGAGCTGCGCAACCAACAGCAGCAGCTCTACGTTGACACCCGCGAGCGGGACGAGTAGCACGGCAGAGACCAGCAGGACCAGCACCAGGAACACGACGAGTGCCACCAGTACCAGCGGCACCACCACGCCCAGCACGTCGGCGCGCATTACGACCGAGAGCAGTACCACGAGTATGACGAGTGCGACCAGTATCAACAGCACCGCTACGCCCAGCACGTCAGAGGGCAGCACGACCGATGGTAACAACGCGGGTATGACGAGTGCGACCGAGACCAGAAGCACCACTACGCCCAACACGTCGGCGAGCAGTACAACCGAAACCGGCACCACGAGTATGACGAGTACGACCGGTACCAGCGTCACCCCTACGCCCAGCACGTCGGCGAGCAGTACGACTGAAAGCAGCACCACGGGTATGACGAGTGCGACCTGTACCAGCGGCACCACTACGCCCAGCACGTCGGCGAGCAGTCCGACCGAGAGCATCACCACGAGTATGACAAGTGCGACCAGTACCAGCGGCACCACTACGCCCAGCACGCCGGCGAGCAGTACGAGCGAGAGCAGCACTACGAGTATGACGAGAATGACCAGTACCAGCGGCACCACTACGTCCGCCACGTCGGTGAGCAGTACGAGCGACAGCAGCAAAGCGAATGTGACGAGCACGACCGAGACCAGCAGCGCCACTACGCACAGCACGTCGGCGAGCAGTCCGACCGAGAGCAGCACCACGAGTATGACAAGTGCGACCAGTACCAGCAGCACCACCACGCCCAGCGCGTCGGCGAGCAGTACGAGCGAGAGCAGCACTACGAGTATGACGAGAATGACCAGTACCAGCGGCACCACTACGTCCAGCACGTCGGTGAGCAGTATGAGCGATAGCAGCAACTCGAGTATGACGAGTGCGACCAGTACCAGCGGCACCACTACGCCCAGCACGTCGGCGAGCAGTACGACCGAGATCAGCACCTCGAGTATGACGAGTACGACCGGTACCAGCGTCACCGCTCCGCCCAGCACGTCGACGAGCAGCACGACTGAGAGCCTCACCGCGAGTATGACGAGTAAGACCAGCACCAGCGGCACCACTACGCCCACGAGTACGACGGATAGCAGTACGACCGAGAGCAGCACCACTACGCCCAGCACGACGGATAGCAGTACGACCGAGAGCAGCACCACGAGCATGACGAGTGTGATCGCTACCAGCAGCACCGCTCCGCCCAGCACGTCGGCAAGCAGTACGACTGAGAACAGCACCGCGAGGGTGGCGACCACGACCGGGACCAGCAGCACCACTACGCCCAGCACGTCGGCGAGCAGTACGACCGAAAGCGGCGTCGCGAGTATGATCAGCACGATAGGTACTAGAAGCAACGCTACGCCCAGCATGTTGGCGAGCAGCACGAGCGAGAGCAGCCCCACGAGTGTGACAAGCACGACCCGTACCACCAGCACCACCACGCACAGCACGTCGGCGAACAGTGCGACGGAAAGCAGCACCACGAGTGTGCCGGGCACGACCGATACCAGCAGCGCCACTCCGCCCAGCACGCCGGCGAGCAGTACGACCGAGAGCAGCACCACGAGGGTGACGTGCACGATCGAGACCAGCAGCACCACTACGCCCAGCGCGTCGGCGAGCAGTACGACCGGGAGCAGCACCACGAGGGTGACGAGCACGACCGGTACCAGCAGCACCACTACGCCCAGCACGTCGGCAAGCAGTACGACCGAAAGCAGCACCACGAGGGTGACGAGCACGACCGAGACCAGCAACACCACTACGCACAGCACGTCGGCGAACAGTGCGACGGAAAGCGGTACCACGAGTGGGACGAGCACGACCGATACCAGCAGCACCACCACGCCCAGCGCGTCGGCGAGCAGTACGAACGAGAGCAGCGCCACGAGTGTGACGAGCACGGCCGAAACCAGCAGCACCACTACGTCAAGCACGTCGGCGAGCAGTATAACCAAAAGCAGCAGCACCACGAGTGGGGCGAGCTCGACCGAGACCAGCAGCACCACCACGCCCAGCACGTTGGCGAGCAGTACGACCGAGAGCAGCAGCTTCACTAAGCCCAGCACGTCGGCAGGCAGTACGACCGAGAGCAGCACCACAAGTGTGACGAGCACGCCCGCCACCCGCAGCACCACTACGCCCAGCGCGTCGGCGAACAGTACGACCGAAAGCAGCACCACGATGCGGACGAGCACGACCGGTACCAGCAGCACCACTACGCCCAGCACGTCGGCAAGCAGTACGACCAAAAGCAGCCCCACGAGTGTGACGAGCGCGACGGGTACCAGCAGCACTGCCACACCCAGCTCGTCGGCGAGTGGTACCACCGAGAGCAGCACCGCGAGTGTGACGGGCACGACCGAGACTGGCAGCACCACTACGCCCAGCACGTCGGCGAGCAGTCCGACCGAAAGCAGCGCCGGGAGTGGGACGAGCACGACGGGCACCAGCAACACTACCACGCACAGCAAGTCGGCGAGCAGTACGACCGAAAGCGGTACCACGAGTGGGACGAGCACAACCGGCACCAGCAATACCACTACGCCCAGCACGTCGGCGAGCAGTATGACCGAGTGCAGCACTGCGAGAGTGACGAGCACGACCGGCACCGGCAGAACCACCACGCCCAGCTCGACGGCGAGCAGTACAACCGAGACCGGCACCACGAGTATGACGAGGACGACCAGTACCAGCGTCACCCCTACGCCCAGCACGTCGGCGAGCAGTACGACTGAAAGCAGCACCACGAGTATGATGAGTGCGACCTGTACCAGCGGCACCCCTACGCCTGGCACGTCGGCGAGCAGTACGACCGAGAGCATCTCCACGAGTGTGACGAGCACGACCGATACCAGCAGCACCAACGCGCCCAGCACGTCGGCCAGCAGAACCACCGACAGCAACATCACGTTCGGGACGAGCACGACCGATACCAGCAGCACCGCCACGCCCAGCGCGTCGGAGGGCAGCACGAGCAAACGCAGCACCACGACTGTGACGAGCACGACCGAGAACAGCAACACCACTACGCCCAGCACGTCGGCGAGCAGTCCGACCGAAAGCAGCACCACGGGGGTGACGAGCACAAACGAGACCAGCAGCACCACTACGCCCAGCACGTCGGCGAGCAGTACGACTGAAAGCAGCACCACGAGCATGATGAGTGCGACCTGTACCAGCGGCAACACTACGCCTAGCACGTCGGCGAGCAGTACGATCGAGAGCATCCCCACGAGTGTGACGAGCACGACCGAGACCAGCAGCATCACTACGCCCGGTACGTCGGCGAGCAGAACCACCGCCAGCAGCATCACGTTCGGGACGAGCACAACCGGTACCAGCAGCACAGCCACGCACAGCGCGTCGGCGAGCAGTACGACCGAGAGCAGCACCGCGAGGGTGACGAGCACGACCGCTACCAGTAGGGCCACGACGCCTGGCACGTTTACGAGCAGTACGACCGAGAGCAGCACCGCGAGGGTGACGAGCACGACCGAGACCAGCAGCACCGCCACGCCCAGCGCGACGGCGAGCAGTACGACCGAAAGCAGCACCACGAGGGTGACGAGCACGACCGAGACCAGCAGCGCCACTACGCCTAACGGGTCGGTCAGCAGTACGACAGAAAGCAGTACCACGACTATGACGAGCACGACCGAGAACAGCAGCACCACTGCGCCCAGCACGTCGGCGAGCAGTACGACCGAAAGCAGCACCACGGGGGTGACGAGCACAACCGAGACCAGCAGCGCCACCACGCCCAGCACGTCGGCGACCAGTACGACCGAGAGCAGCACCGCGAGTGTGACGAGCACGACCGCGACCAGCAGCACTACTCCGACCAGCACGTCGGCGAGCAGTACAACTGAAAGCAGCGCCGCGAGTGGGACGAGCACGACCGGCACCAGCAACACTAACACGCACAGCAAGTCGGCGAGCAGTACCACTACGCCCAGCACGTCGGCGAGCAGTACTACCGAGTGCAGCACCACGAGTGTGGAGAGCACGACCGGCACCAGCAGCACCGCCACGCCCAGCGCGACAGCGAGCAGTACGACCGAGAGCAGCACCACGACTGTGACGAGCACAACCCCTACCAGCAGCACCACTACGCCCAGCACGTCGGCGAGCAGTACGACCGAGGGCAGCAAAGCGAGTGTGACGAGCACGACCGAGACCAGCAGCGCCACTACGCTTAGCACGTCGGCGAGCAGTACGACCGAGAGCATCTTCACGAGTGTGACGATTACGACCGAGATCAGCAGCATCACTTCGCCCAGCACGTCGGCGAGCAGAACCACCGACAGCAGCATCACGTTCGGGACGAGCACGACCGATACCAGCAGCACCGCCACGCCCAGCGCGTCGGCGAACAGTACGACCAAAAGCAGCACCACGACTCTGACGAGCACGACCGAGAACAGCAGCACAACCACGCCCAACACGTCGGCGAGCAGTACGACCGAAAGCAGCTCCACGATGCGGACGAGCACGACCGGCACAAGCATCACCACTACGCCCAGCACGTCGGCGAGCAGTACGACCAAAAGCAGCCCCACGAGGGTGACAAGCACGACCGAGACCAGCAGCAATGCTAGGCCTAGCACGTCGGCGAGCAGTACGCTTGAGAGCATCTCCGCGAGTGTGACGAGCACGACCGAGACCAGCAGCACCACTACGCCCAGCACGTCGGCGAGCAGAACCACCGCCAGCAGCATCACGTCCGGGACGAGCACAAATGGTGCCAGCAGCACCGCCACGCCCAGCGCGTCGGCGAGCAGTACGACCAAGAGCAGCACCACGAGGGGGACGAGCACGACCGCTACCTGTCGCGCCACGACGCCTGGCACGTTTGCGAGCAGTACGACCGAGAGAAGCACCGCGAGGATGACGAGCCCGACCTGTACCAGCAGCGCCAATACGCCCAGCACGTTGGTGAGCAGTACGACCGAAAGCAGCACCACGCGGGTGACGAGCACGACCGGTACCAGCAGCGCCAATGCGTCCAGCGGGTCGGTCAGCAGTACGACCGAGAGCAGCACCGCGAGGGTGACGAGCACGACCGGCACTAGCAGCACCACTACGCCAAGCACGGCGGCGAGCAGTACGACTGAGAGCAGCACCGCGACTGTGACGAGCACGACCGAGGTCAGCAGCACCGCCACGCCCAGCGCGTCGGCGAACAGTACGACCGAGAGCAGCACCACGAATGTGACGAGCACGACCCGTACCCGCAGCACCACTACGCCCAGCGCGTCGGCTAGCAGTACGACCAAAAGTAGCACCACGAGGGTGCCGAGCACGACCGAGACCAGCAGCACCACTACGCCCAGCACGTCGGTGACCAGTACGACCGAGAGCAGAACCACGAGTGTGACGAGCACGACCGATACGAGCAGCATCGCCACACCCAGCGCGTCGGCGAGCAGTACGACCGAGAGCAGCACCACGAGTGTGGCGAGCACGACTAGCACCAGCAGCACCACTACGCTCAGCACGTCGGCGAACAGTACAGACGGAAGTAGGACCACGAGTGGGACGAGCACGACTGGCACCAGCAGCACCACTACGCCCAGCACGTCGGCGAGCAGTACGACCGAAAGCAGCACCACGAGGGGGACGAACACATCTGGCACCAGCAATACCACTACGCCCAGCACGTCGGCGAGCAGTACGACTGGGAGCAGCACCACGAGTGTGGAGAGCACGACCGGTACCAGCAGCACCGCCACGCCCAGCGCGTCGTCGAGCAGTCCGACCGGGAGCAGCACCACGAGGATGCCCAGCACGACGGGGACCAGCAACACCACCACGCCCAGCACGTCGGCGAGCAGTTTGACCGAGAGCAGCACCACGAGGGTGATTACGCCCAGCACGTCGGCGAGCAGTACGATCGAGAGCAGCACTACGAGTATGACCAGAATGTCAAGTAACAGCGGCACTACTACGTCCGGCACGTCGGTGAGCAGTACGAGCGAGAGCAGTAATGCGAGAATGACGAGTGCGACCAGTACCAGCGGCACCACTACGCCCAGCACGTCGGCGAGCACTCCAACCGAGAGCAGCACCACGAGTATGACGAGTACGACTGGTACTAGCGTCACCACTACGCCCAGCACGTCGGCGAGCAGAACGACTGAGAGCAGCAACGCGAAAATGACGAGTACGACCAGTACCAGCGGCACCACTACGCCCAGCGCTTTTGCGAGCAGCACGACCGAGAACAGCACCACAAGTGGGACGAGTAAGACCTGTGCCAGCGGGACCACTACGCCAAGCACGTCGGCAAGCAGGACGACCGAGAGAAGCACCACGAGTATGATGAGTACGACCGGAACCAGCAGCATCATTACGCCAAGCACCTTGGAGAGTACTACGACCGAAAGCAGCACCACGAGCAAGACGGGTACGACTAGTACCAAAGGCACCCTTGCACCCAGCACGTCGGCGACCAGTACGAGCGAGAGCAGCACCACGAGAAACGCGAGTACGAACGCCACCAGCAGCACCCCTGCGCCCAGCACATCGGAGAGTAATACAAGCGAGAGCAGCACCACGAGCATGACGAGTCCGACGGATACCAGCAGCGCCACTACGCCCAGCACGTGGGCGAGCAGTACGACCGAGAGCAGCACGACGAGGGGGACGAGCGCGAGGGAGACCAGCAGGACCACGACGCCTAGCACGTCAGCGAGCAGTAGGACCGAGAGCAGCTCCACGAGTGTGACGAGCACGACCGAGACCAGCAGCATCACTACGCCCAGCACGTCGGTGAGCAGAACCGCCGCCAGCAGCATCACGGTCGGGACGAGCGCAAGTGGTACCTGCAGCACCGCCACGCCCAGCGCGCCGGCGAGCAGTACGAACGAGAGCAGCACAACGAGTGTGACGAGCACGACCGGTACTTGCAGCACCAATACGTCAAGCACGTCGGCGAGCAGTATAACCGAAAGCAGCAGCACCACGAGTTGGGCGAGCACGACCGAAACCAGCAGCACCACTACGCCCAGCACGTGGGCGAGCGGTACGACCGAGAGCAGCGCCGCGAGTATGATCAGCACGTCCGAGACCAGCAGCATCACTACGCCCAGCACGTCGGCGATCAGTACGACCGAGAGCAGCAACGCGGGTGTGACGAGCACGACCGCTACCCGCAGCACCACCACGCCCAGCGCATCGGCGAGTAGTACATCCGAAAGCAGCACCACGATTGGGACGAGCACGACCGGCGCCAGCAGCACCACTACGCCCAGCGCGTCTGCGAGCAGTACGACCGAGAGCAACACCACGAGTGCGACGAGCACGACCGAGACCAGCAGCGCTGCCACACCCAGCGCGTCGGCGAGTAGTACGACCGAGGGCAGCACCGCGAGTGTGACGAGCACGACCGAGACCAGCAGCACCACTCCGACCAGCACGTCGGCCAGCAGTGCAACCGAAAGCAGCGCCGCGAGTGGGACGAGCACGACCGGCACCAGCAGCACTACCACGCACGGAAAGTCGGCGAACAGTACGACCGCAAGCGGTACCACGAGTGGGACAAGCACAACCAGCACCAGTACTACCACTACGCCCAGCACGTCGGCGAGCAGTACGACCGAGAGCAGCACCACGAGTGTGACGAGCACGACCGGCACCAGCAGCAACACCACGCCCAGCGCGACGGCGAGCAGTACGACCGAGAGCAGCACCACGACTGTGACGAGCACGACCCCTACCAGCAGGACCACTACGCCCAGCACGTCGGCGAGCAGTACGACCGAGAGCAGCAAAGCGAGTGTGACGAGCACGACCGAGACTAGCAGCGCAACTACGCTTAGCACGTTGGCGAACAGTACGACCGAGAACATCTCCACGAGTGTGACGAGCATGACCGAGATCAGCAGCATCACTGCGCCCAGCACGTCGGCGAGCAGAACCACCGACAGCAGCATCACGTTCGGGACGAGCGCGACCGATACCAGCAGGACCACCACACCCAGCGCGTCGGCGAACAGTATGACCACAAGCAGCACCACGACTGTGACGAGCACGCCCGAGACCAGCACAACCACGCCAAACACGTCGGCGAGCAGCACGACCGCAAGCAGCACCACGGGGGGGGCGAGCACAACCGAGACCAGCAGCACCACTACGCCCAGCACGTCGGCGAGCAGTACGACCGAGAGCAGCACCACGAGGGTGACGAGTACGACCGAGACCAGCAGCAACACTACGCCTAGCACGTCGGCGAGCAGTACGCTTGAGAGCATCTCCACGAGTGTGACGAGCACGACCGAGACCAGCAGCATCACTACGCCCAGCACGTCGGTGAGCAGAACCACCGACAGCAGCATCACGGTCGGGACGAGCGCAAATGGTACCAGCAGCACCGCCACGCCCAGCGCGTCGGCGAGCAGTACGACCAAAAGCAGCACCACGAGCGTGACGAGCACGACCGAGACCAGCAACACCGCTACGCCCAGCACGTCGGCGAGCAGTACGACCGAGAGCAGCACTGCGAGGATGACGAGCACGACCGGCACTAGCACTACCACTTCGCCCAGCACGACGGCGAGCGGTACGGCCGAGAGCAGCACCACGACTGTGACGAGCACGACCCCTACCAGCAGCACCATTACGCCCAGCACGTCGGCGAGCAGTACGACCGAGAGCAGCGCCACGAGGGCGACGAGCACCACCGAGACCAGCAGCACCACTACGCCCAGCACGTCGGCGAGCAGTACGCCCGAAAACAGGACCACGAGGGTGACGAGCACGACCGAGACCAGCAGCGCCACTACGTCCAACGGGTCGGCCAGCAGTACGACCGAGAGCAGCGCCACGAGGGTGACGAGCATGAGCGGCACCAGCAGCACCACCACGCCCAGCACGCCGGCGAGCACGAGGCTTCGCAGCGACCCGCAGCACCAAACCATGGTCAGCGCAGTGGAGTGCCCCGCCGCTCCTGACGAGCACCGAGTCTCGCAGGCGGAGTTGTTCTACCTCTTCCACGTGCGGTCCTGCGCAGCACAGGCCTCGGGTGCACGGGGCTCGACATCAAGCCCAGGCTGCATGCCAGACGTGCACGCTCCATGGCCACAGGCCCCGGGCGGCGCCGAGCGGATGTTGGAAGGCGTCCACTGGGCTCTCACATATACCCCCTCAGCGCTGGGGCTCATCGCTTCCTGGGGGCCGCTCCTCACAGGAGGCGTGTCAGTCGCGGTGGTAACCCAGAACTGCGTGGCCCCGATCATCCCGAGGCCGCTGCACCCTGTCTTGGTGATCGCGGCGGCGTGCCTCAGTGCCACGCCACTGGAAGTCCTGAGCTACGGGGCCTGGGTGCACGGCGGGCCTGGCCAGATCACCGTGGCGTGCGCCTGCGCGGTGGCCTTGGGGGCCGACGTCCACGTTCACCGCCCCTTGTGCCGGGCCCTCACATTGGGCGCCACGTGGCTCCTGAGCCCGGGGGCTTACACCCCGCTGACGCCATTGGTGGCGCTCGGCCACGTCGTGCTCACAGCTCGTGCGCTCACTTCACCAGCGTTCCCGGCTGCCGACCTGCCGCCAGGCCAGCCGCCAGAACAGGGCGGCCCGCCGCCGCCGCCAGACCCACACCCGCAGCCCCGAGGCCGGGACGCCCTGGTGACGACGTGGGCGGTGGACACCATGCGCTCCCGCCGGGGCTGCCTCTGCCGAGCGAGCCTGTGCCGGGGCCCCATAGAGAAGGGCGAGCTCCGAGCTTTCAGCCCCGCGCTGGCTAACCCTCAGTTCTTCCACCTGCGGTGCATCGAAGGGGGCTTGGGGCCCTACGGGCAGGTGCAGGGCACAGCGGCGCTGACGCCCGAACAACAGGACGAGACGCGGGACTGGTGCGACCGACCCGGAAGGCCCTCCAGAGCAGAGTACTTGGCGGACGTCCGCCGGGCAAAGAGGGCGAGAATGGACCCCGGGCAACAGGCCCAGGCGGCAGCGCTGGGAGTTCCACTCCTTGGCCCGGACGACGGCGACCCGGGGAGGCCGCCAGAGGAGGAGGAAGAGGGCGAACGCCAGCAGCCTCGGAACCTGGCCTGGTGGGACCAGGTGTCGTACGACGACTTGAAGGACTCCGTGGCGACAGTGAGCGACGCCCCCCACGACGTGGCGGCGGCCTTGGCCCAGCTTCGGGGGCAGGCGGCGACGGCGATTCTTCGAGCCTTGGAGCGCGGGGACGCCACGGCCCAACGGAGGGCGGAAAAGCTGTTCACGTTTTTTGACAGGACGGTCCTGTTCAAGCCGGCGAAGACACGCGGCGGCCGGAAGGCAGGAAACAGCGGGGGGTGGTCCAGCATACTCACCCGCCGAATCCGCATGGCAGAGGTGGGAGACTGGGCCGGGCTCTCTAGAGAGGCGCTCACGGCGGGGGGCGGAGCGCCGCGGCGAGCGAGTCGGCCGCCCGCGCCAGCCGCTGACGCGAAAGCCGTGGAGAAGCTCGTGGGTGAGCACCTGATCAGCAAGGCCATGGTTCGCACGAGCAGCCCCGCAACGCTGGCCACGGGCGCCGGGGTCCATGAGGGACTCCAAAACTTGTTCCCCCCCGCGGGCGCGCTAGCTGACCCAGGCGCGGCCCCGAACCTGCCAGACCAAGAAACCATGGACGACCTGGCTGCTGCCGTGAAAACGAGCCTGGCCAAAAGCCCGCGGCGGTCGGGGGCAGGACCGAACGGGGGCAGATTCGAGCACTGACGGACCCTCCTCGCCGACAGCGCGGCGCTCGACGCAGTGGCCAAAGTCACGGTTCTCTTCTTGCACGGCTGCCTGAGTGCAGAAGCCACCCGGGCCAACCTCGGAGCGCGGCTGGTGGCTTTTCGGAAGCGGAACGGCGGCCTGCGACCGATCGCGCGCGGGGGCGTGCTGAGACGACTAGCGGCCAAGGCAGCCTGCGAAGTGTACAAGGAGGAGATACGTCAGGCCTGCGGCCCGCATCAATACGCGGTGGGGAAGTTGAAGTCATGCGCAAGTGCATCTCCGCCCTCTCCGAGGCACACCCGCGCGGCGTGGTCTTAGCTTTCGACTGCTCCAACGCCTACAACAGCCTCCCGCGGGCCCGAATATTTTCCGGACTCCGGGCCAGGGCGCCCGGCCTCCTTCGCGCCGCGCACTCCTGGCTGGGGACCGCCACTACGCACCTCTACTGGGACGACGCCAACGAAGCTCGGCCGGTGACGGCCGCAACAGGCGTGGACCAAGGCTGCCCGCTCTCACCGGCGTTCTTCGCCATTGCAGTGGCGGACTGTTTGGACGAGATCTCCCAGGGCCTCCAACGCTTCTCCACCGCCTGCCGCGTGTTCTCCTACCTAGACGACATCATGGCGTTTGCGCCCCCGGAGCACGCAGCAGGAGCGAAACAACTCGTTGTCGGCGCCCTCACCAACCACGGCCTGACGGTCAACGAGAGCAAAACCCAGGCATGGTCAGCGGACCGAACAAGTGGCCTCCCAGACGCTGTCCGTGCACACAGAGTCGACCACCTAAAGTGCCTGGGAAACACGGCGCCTTGGCTCGACCAACAGGAGAACCGGGTTCTGGTTCACGCAGGGGAAGACGGCGCGGCGGCAGTGCAACAGGCGCAGGCCTTCACCCAGAGACTCCGGGACCTCCGCGAGGCTGGGCTCTCAGCCGAGGCCTACCTCACCTTGCTGCGGACCTTCGCCCAAGGATGCGTCACCCACCACCTGCGAGCCAATCTGCAGAGCAACTGGGTGGAGCAGCTCGACGCGGTGGTGTTTTCGGCCCTAGAACACCTCCTGCGCGGGAGCCACTTGGACGAGCTTCAGAGGCTGCAGGCCACCATGCGCCTCGCAGACGGAGGGTGCGCCATTCCCTCCGCTGCCCAGACCGCACCAGCAGCCTACGCCGCGAGCTGGGCGCTCTGCCTCCACGACGTGGCAAAGTGCCTGGACGTGAGCACGCTGGAGGGGTTCCGGACGCGGTGCCCGCGGACCCTCCAAGCGCTCGCCCAAGCCGAGCAAGCGCTACAAGCCTCGGGGGCGACAGCTGGACAGCCCATCGACTGGGCCCGCAGTCTTCAGGAACCCCACGCTAAGCTCCAGGGCGTGTGGAGCAAGGCAGCCTCCGGGAAAAACCGAGAACGACTGCTGCGGGAGCTCCCTGAAAACGACCGGCTGGCACTCCGGGAGTGCGGCGGCGTAGGCGCAGGGGCGTTTCTCCAACCTCGACAACCAGGAGACCCTCTGCAGCCAGACGACCACTTCGAGGTGAACCTCATGTGCCGGCTGCGAGCACCAGTCTGCCCCGCTGGTTCGCGCTGCCAGCGCCGACGACAAGACGGCACGCTGTGCGGAGAGCCCCATCGACCCACACGGGTTTCATGCCAAGTCATGCGAGGTGGGCCAATCCCGCACCGCCCGGCACGACCGCCTCCGGGACCGAAATGCATCCATGCATAAGGAAATTACGGGTCATGCTGCTCCGACGGAACAACACGTGCCAGCGTGGGATCGCCGTCATCCCCACACCGGGGTCCTTCAGGAAGCAAAGTTGGACATCCGGACACACGACCCCAGCACCGGTCGACCCATCTTTGTCGACTGGGCGGTGACCTGCGTACACTCCACCTACGCCCCACGCAGGCACGCCCGAGCCGAACGAGACGGACTCGCAGCAGCCCAGATGGTCGACGACAAACGGGGCCGGTACCCCCCCGGGAGGGCCTAGACCTCGTCCCGATGGTCTTCGAGACCGGGGGGCGGCCGTCTGACGAGGCAGTAAACCGGTCCGAGCTCTTGAGCCGGATCTGGCGGGACATCTCACGCACCCTACAACAAGGGAATGCTGAGATGATCCTGAGCGCCCTGGGGAGGTAGGCGCTGACCACTATCACCACCACGGGACCAACCACCAGCACGACCACTACCAGCCCGTCCGACTCTCAGGACCACCGCCGCCCGTACGGCCACCACAGCCACCAGCTGACTGACTACCAAAGTCACCACCACCAGCACGACCACCACGACCTCCAGCACCACCAGCAAACCGACCACACCTCCCAGCCACCACGACCACCACCATCACGACCACCACGACGATTACCACCAGCACGACCACCACGACCACCACCAGCTTGACCACCACCACCACCACGCCGACGGGCACCGCCGCCCCCCGTCCCCCGTTCCCTTCCTCGTCCCTCCCCGTCCCCTGCCGGGCCGCCCTTGCCAGTGCGCCTCCTGCGCGGCCTCCTCCTCCCCCTCCTCCCTGCCTCCTCCTCCTCTTTCCAGAGGGCGCCAGCGAATTAACCTGCCTTTCGGTTAGTCCCCGCCGGACTGACCACTTTCCGGCATCGCCGTCGGTCCCCCTGGGGCGCAGGGGGTGCCGGTCCCACTCGGGAGCCGGCGGCGCGAGACGGGAGGGAGGGAGGGAGGGAGGGAGGGAGGGAGGGAGGGAGGGAGGAGGAGGTGGAAGAGGAGGAGGAGGAGGAGCAGGAGGAGGAGGAGGAGGAGGAGGAGGACGGGGAGGAGGAGGAGGAGGAGGAGGAGGAGGAGGAGGAGGAGGAGGAGGCGGAGAGGGGGAGGAGGGAGGAGGGAGGAGGGAGGAGGAGGAGGGAGGGGAGGGAGGAGGAGGAGGCGGAGGAGGAGGCGGAGGAGGCGGAGGAGGAGGAGGAGGAGGAGGAATACAAAGAGGAATAAGAAGAGGAATAAGCAGACGAAGACGAATACCAAGAATATTAAGAATAACAATCCTACTACTAAGCATAAGTAGAATAATACTAATACGAATACTAATAGTAATAATCATAATACTACCCGTAATCATACTAATACACATTCTACTACTACTACTATTAGTAATACTAGAAGGGTACTAGTAGGAATAATAATATTACTACTTACATATACTAATTAGTAATAATTACATATAATACTTACACATACTAATGTAATACTAATACTTATTAGTATACTAGAAGAGTACTCTTAGTAATACTAGAAGAGTACTAATTAGGAAGAAGTAATACTATGACCAATCAATACGAATACTAATACTTCCACATACTCATACTAATAATACTAGAATACTATTAGGAAGAAGACTAATGCACATACTACCACTACTAATACTAAGGATAAGACGAAAAATAAGACGAAGACGAATGATAGCCAACACAATGATAATAATAAGAATGCGAGTAAGAATAATAGTACTCATGATAAGAAGAATAATGTGAATACTGATACTAAGAATACTAATACTAATAGGAGGAGGAGGAGGAGGAGGAGGAGGAGGAGGAGGAGGAGGAGGAGGAGGAGGAGGAGGAGGAGGAGGAGGAGGAGGAGGAGGAGGAGGAGGGAGGGGGAAGAACTATATCCTTCGGCTCGAGTGCAGGTCCCGCTCCCTCCCGCAGGGGCCGCGCTCGCCCTCGGCGCACCGAGGGGCGTCTGTCAGGCCCCGCTGCGTGCGGCCGAGTCGCTGGCCGATCCTTCTGCGGTCTCCTCTTAAGTCGGGCGTGTCCCTCTACAGGAGGAATGTTCCCCCTGTAGAGGGACACGCCCGACTGAGGCCCAGCAGCTGTGGCTGTCCCTTCGTCGCGCAGGAGTCGCGTGCGGGGACGCTCTCGGGTGCGGGCAGGCCTGGCCCTCAGGCTTCTCGAGGGATCTATTCTTAAGGTGGGCCTGTCCCTCTACTGGGGGGAATATTCAAATACAGTCACAACATAGTAGGTGGACGATTTTTCTTTGAATGTTGTTTTTTTATTTGTTGTATTCTTATTTTTCTTCCAGAATCCGCCTGTATGGGGACATGCCCGACCTAAGTCTTCCCCCCTCGCTCGGATGCAGCTTCTGGGAGGTCAGGTTCTGACTTGTCATGGCGCCAACATCGCAGAGCGGACTTCGTTCGGAAAACGATGGGGTGGGACCGGGGTGTCCTGGAGAATTTCGTTCCGGATTTCGAGGTGCATTTTGTGCGGATTTTTCGGCCAGGAATGACGACTAAATAAAGCCCACGCGAAGTTCGGATGCACCAAACAAGACAAAACTCCATAAACATGAACTTTTGGCGCTCCGCGCGGATTTCTCGGATCGGCGCTGGCCCCAACTGGCGCGCTCCGCGCGCCCGGGAGGGGGGTCCTGCGCGGATCCAAGAAATCCGCGCGGACCTCCAAAAGTTTATGTTTATGTGGGTTTTTGTTCCTCTAATGAAGACTTCTGGGAGGTCAGGTTCTGGATTGGGCTGTTACCTTTTTCATCCTGGCTGCCAACGCTCTCCAGTGCTCTGCCTGGCCAGAACTACCGGCGGGAATGCGTACAGCACAATAAGCCTAGGGCGCTGTAAGCGCTACAGAGCCTAAACGTTTACAGCGTGCGCAACAGACATTCCATGACGATGCAATGCGTTTACCATTTGATCGAACATCGCGTTTACAAATCGATCGAACAATGCACTTGCAAGTCGATCTTTCTGCGGGGCTTCTCCCCTTGTTCGGATGCAGCGTCTGGGAGGTCAGGTTCTGACTTTGCCCTGGTCCGTACTCCGGCTTCATCTCGCTTAATCCCGCTTGCCCCGGCTCGATCACGCCGAATCCAGCTTGATCCAGCCTAAATCCGCGGCCTAGTCCGGCGTAGCGGCCCCCCGTCGGGCCTTAATCCTCCTATATCCTTCCTACGCGACGAAGACCTCCCAGTAGTTACCTCCTAACCCTCGCCCTCCTCGACAGGAGGCGGCAGCGAAGAAGGAGGCCGCGCCGAAGAAGGAGGCCGCGCCGAAGAAGGAGGCCGCGCCCAAGAAGGAGGCCGCGCCCAAGAAGGAGGCAGCCTCCGCCGCCACCTTGCTGTCGTCGTCGTCGTCCTCCTCCTCCTCAACCTGTCCCGCTACTCCTCCCTCCCTCCCTCCCTCCCTCCCTCCCTCCCGCTTCTTCGTGGTGCCTTGAGTCGAGCCCTTCGTCCTCTCGTGGCGCTTGAGGGGCAGAGGGCTGGAGTTCGGTCGGCGGTGGCGCACTGAATTTGTTGTTGCTGTTGCTGTTGCTGTTGCTGTTGTTGTTGTTGATGTTGTTGTTGAACATTATTAATTCTAAAGAATAATTATTGTTGGGACCCCTGGTGCGCGCCCCCCCCGCCGCGCCTAGGCCGCAGCCACATTTTCATCATTTTCGTGAGGAAGTCTCAGGCAAAACGTGGGGGTCCGGATCCGGTTGTTTTGTTGTCCCCCGTTTTCCCTTGCAAAAAACACTATAAAATGAAAATTCTTGTTCTAACATGACCAAACTTCAAGAATCCTTTGAAAAAAATGGCACGAAGTGCACACTCGCGCGCGCAAGATGAAATCCTTCCAAAACCTTAGTTTTCGTAGCGATTTTAACATAAAAACATGAAAAACCCAATGGTTTTTCAAAAAAAAAGTTTCAAACATTCATCTTGCGCGCTCTTGCGGATTTCTGAGGAAACCCAATATTTTTTCAACATTTCTGTCAAACGGGCTCTTGCGAGCAACTTTTTCACGTGCTTCGAACTTCTGCAACAACGGTTGCGCGCATGCCAGGGCCATCATCCCTGTCAAATAATACCATATTGGACACATTCGTTTTTTCTTCGCGCGCGCACGCCGTCGTCGTCGGCCGCGGGGCCCTGAATAGTAGCCACGGTCGTCCGCATGCCACGAAGTGAAGTGTCCGAACGTCATAGGGCGGGAAGCTGGGTGTGGGTGGTGGCGAAGAGTCGTATGGAAATTTGGTAGAGCTTGAACCGGCCCCCCCACAAAGTGGGGGTATTGCCCGCCTCCTATGAAAACCCTGGCACTGGTGAGAACGGAGTGTCCCCACGTGCTAGTAATTGTTGTTGTTGTTGTTGTTGTTGTTGTTGAACATTATTAATTCTAAAGAATAATTATTGTTGGGGCCCCTGGTGCGCGCCCCCCCCGCCGCGCCTAGGCCGCAGCCACATTTTCATCATTTTCGTGAGGAAGTCTCAGGCAAAACGGGGTATACCAGATCCGGTTGTGTTGTTACGATCGGTTTTCCCTTGCAAAAAATAAGGCAAAGTGGACATTTCTTGTTCTAACATGACCAAACTTCAAGAATCCCTTGCAAAAAATGACACGAAGTGCACATTCGCGCGCGCAAGACGAAATCCTTCCAAAACCTTAGTCTTCGTAGCGATTTTCACATAAAAACATGAAAAACCCAATGGTTTTTCAAAAAAAGGGTTTCAAAAATTCACCCCGCGCGCTCTTGCGGATTTCTTAGGAAACCCAATACTTTTTCAACATTTCTGTCAAACGGGCTCTTGCGAGCAACTTTTTCACGTGCTTCGAACTTCTGCAACAAAGGTTGCGCGCCTGCCAGGGCCATCATCCCTGTCAAATAATACCATGTGGGACACATTCGTTTTTTCTTCGCGCGCGCACGCCGTCGTCGTCGGCCGCGGGGCCCTGAATAGTAGCCACGGTCGTCCGCATGCCACGAAGTGAAGTGTCCGAACGTCATAGGGCGGGAAGCTGGGTGTGGGTGGTGGCGAAGAGTCGTTTGGAAATTGGTAGAGCTTGAACCGGCCCCCCCACAAAGTGGGGGTATTGCCCGCCTCCTATGAAAACCCTGGCACTGGTGAGAACGGAGTGTCCCCAGTAAAATGATTGTTGTTGTTGTTGTTGTTGTTGTTGTTGTTGTTGTTTTGATGATTATGATTTTGGTGTTCTTGTTTTTGTTGGTATTTTCTACCGGTGGCGAAGAACAGCATCGTGCTGATCGGGCTGGCAACTAGCGTAAGGAACGCATTAGTTCCTCTTTGCTTTGGTTGGTGCGACTACCTCAGTGCAGCGCGGTGTTCATACAGTGCGCCTGTTACACTTGGTTCGTTCACTGATGCTGGAGTTCATTGCATCTGTTGTTGTGCAACTTTGTTCTGTCGGATTGCTGCCTGGCGATTTCCTCCACGTCCTGCTCGACAGCCGTCCCAGAGGGGAAGGGAGGAGCCACAAGAGCTTACGCACTGGCACTGACCGTCTCCCCCCCTTGGGCGCACCTCAACGTATGTGCTTCGTGTGCTTCTTGGGCTTCGCCTCCGAGGGGCATGATCTAGCTGTTGAAGGGCTCCGCTGGCGTGTTCAGGGCGGTCTGCGAGGTGGGCTGGGCGCCCGTGGCCTCCGTGCAACAAGTGGCGGCGCTCGTCTGAGTTCCCCGCCGGCATCGCGGACGACGAAGCAAGCATGGCCCGCTACCGCGGGGTTGGCTCCAGCTGGGCTCAGATGATCTCGTTATGTCACGTTCGTTGGCGCATCGGTTGCTGGACACATGGTGAACGAAGTCACTGTCTTAAGCAGTGGCCTGGCAT